>PVIR01000250.1:6689-75271 GCA_004026965.1 Petromus typicus
CACAATCCTCCTGCCTCTGCCTCCCGAGTGCTGGGATTACAGGCGTGAGCCACCACGCCCGGCATTGTGGTATGTGGTACTGGTTGCTGCTGGGTGTGGGTCTCCACACCCAGTATGGTATGTGGTTACCGGGGAATCGAACCCGGGCCCTTGCGCTTGCAAGACAGGCGCTGGAACCACTGAGCTAACTCCCCAGCCCTTGGCTTTGAACTTTTGATCCTCCTACCTCAGCCTTCAGCATAGGTGGGATTATAGGTGTACACCACCAAACCTGGTTTTAAAAACTCACTATTTAATGATCTGGGCCAAGAATTTAGCTCAGTGGTTCCAGTGCCTGCCTTGTAAGTACAAGGTCCTAAATTCGATCTCCTGTAAACACAACAATGCTGGGCGTGGTGACTCACACCCACCAGCTATCAGTACCACATACTGCAGTGCTGGATGTTGGGTATTGTGGTTTATGCCTCTAAACTCAGCACTCAGGAGACAGAAGCAGGAGGATCACTGTGAGTTTGAGGTTCGACTGAGTTACACAGTGAGCTCAGGGCCAACCTGAACTACACAGTGAGACCTTGTTTAAAAGAAAAAAAACAAAAAACCAAAGGCCAGAGTTTAATCCCCAGGACCACAAATAAACAAAACCCACAAAAATATAAGACTTGGGGCCGGGAAATTAGCTCAGTGGTTCTGGCGCCTGTCTGGTGTGGTGGCTCACGCCTATAATCCAAGCACTCGGGAGGCAGAGGCAGGAGGATTGCTGTGATGTGAGTTTGAGGTTGAGCTCAGGGCCAACCTGAACCACAAAGCGAGACCCTGTCTAAAAAAAAAATTTTATGTGCTGGGGATTTAGCTCAGTGGTTCTGGTGCCTGTTTTACAAGTGCAAGGCTAGGGTTCGATCCCTGGTAACCACATACAATACTGGGCGTGGAGATTCACGCCCAGCAGCAACCAGTACCACATACCACAGTGCCAGGTGTGGTGGCTCACACCTGTAATCCCAGCACTCGGGAGGCAGAGGCAGGAGGATTGCTGTGATGTGAGTTTGAGGCTGAGCTCAGGGCCAGCCTGAACCACAAAGTGAGACCCTGTCTCAAAAAACCTAAAAAAAAAAATTATATATATAATATATATTATATATTATATATATAATTTTATATATATATATATATATAATATATGAACTCACATGCCTTGAGGTCATTTCATATAGACACTCCTTTAACTGAGAGTTCCTCCAATGACATCATTAAATGAGTTTGTCACTAAATAAGGAATTTTTTATTGTATCACATTACAATAATCAGAACACAGAAATGGTCAAAGAAAACTCCATCTTGATGACTTTGCTTTTGTTTCCATAGCTCTTATATGCAATACTGTAATGTGTTACAGAATGTAAAACTATAATACTGTACAGTACAATCTGAAAAATAACAGTAATATATAAACAAGCTGTACTGTACAAAAAAAGACAGTAAGACTCTGTAAACAAAATGTGCAGAACTGTACCCAAAAAAGACAGTTGTAAGTCCAAGTGTGTGTTGTTAGACTGCCCAGAGCACCTCAGTCATAAGTCAGAACAGTTGTGAAACAAGTCATTAAACAGCAGCATCTGTACATTCACAGTGTTGTTCATCCCTCACCATCACCTAGTTCTAGAACATTTTCATCAACCCCCTAGGCCAGCACTCCTCACTTCTCACTTTCCTCAGCCCCTAGCAATCGTTAATCCGCCATGTGTCTCTCTGAATTAGCTTCTTCTCGATATTTCGTGTGAGTGGAATAATACACAGCCTTTTTTGTCTGGCTTCTTTGATTTAGCATATTCTGAAGATTCATCTATGTTTTAGCATGTATCACTAATTAATTTCTTCTTAAAAGACTTTGCTCTTTACAGTAGTTTCAGGTTTACAGAAATCTAAAAATTTTTAAAATTACATATAAAAACACAGAGTTTCCTTGTTGACTTAGTTACTTTTTGCATCGCTGAGCCCAAACACTCAACACCCCAAATTAAAGAAGGAAAGTTTTATTTCAGCTTACAGTTTGTTTTTGTTATTTTTGCAGTACCAGGTATCAAACTTGGGCCCTTGTGCTTCTAAGGTAGGCACAGTACCACTTGAGCTAAATTCCTGGCCCTTTGGCTTACAGTTTGTAGTGGTTTCAGTCCTTACTCAGCTACCTATTTTTAAACTGGATTTTTTTTCTAAATGTTGAGTTTTAGAAGTTCTTTGTATATTCTGCATACCCAGTCCTTTATTAAAAAACATATTTTGTAAATATAATCTCCTGCTGTGTTATCTTCCTGTTACTGCAACAAATACCTGAGGTAAATTAACCTGTAAGGACGAAAGTTTTATTTTCACAGCTGGCTTCAGAGATTTTAGTTCCTGGTCACTTTGGGGGCTGCTCACAGTAGTAAATACATCATGGTGGGAACACATGGCTGAGGAGGCTGCTCACATAATGGTGGTTAGGAAACAAACAGATAGGAGGGGCCCAAGATCCTAATGTCATCTTCAAGGTTACATGCCAGATTACCTCACCGACCCCAGGCCCCAACTACCAAACATTCCATCTCCAACAGCACTACTGTATGAGAGCCAAGCCTTTAATGTAGAGAGGCCTTAGGGGACATTTACATTTCAAACTATAACACCAATTTGTGGCTAACTTTTTCATTCTCTTACTGTCTTTTCTAGAATAGACATTTTAAATTTTAGCAAGTCCTCTTACTAAATTCCTAAGAAAAACTTAGGAAGTTTTTCTAGGTGCATCATCCTTTTGGTATTGTTTTAAAAACTCATCAAAGGTATTTAGGTTTTCTATGTTATGCTTTAGAAGTTTTACAGTTTTGGGGGCCGGGGAGTTAGCTCAGTGGTTCTGGCACCTGTCTTGCAAGGGCAAGGACCCAGATTCAATCCCCGGTAACCACATAACAATAATAGGCGTGAAGACTCACGCCCAGCAGCAATCAATACCACATACTACAGTGCCGGGCGTGGTGGCTCATGCCTGTCATCCCAGCACTCAGGAGGCAGAGGCGGGAGGATTGCTGTGATGTGAGCTGGAGGCTGAGCTCAGGGCCAGCCTGAAATACAAAGTGAGACCCTGTCTCAAAAAACCTTAAAAAAAAAAAGTTTCACAGTTTTTTGTGTTACAGTTAGTTGTATAATCTACTTTAAAATTTTTGTGAAAGATGTCCAGACCATGTCTAAGTCTTCCCCTTCTTCAGTAATGGAAATTGAATCCAGTCTCCTGTGCATGCTGGGCCAGTATTCACTGTTTTTAAATTGTTATTATTATTATTATTATTGTTATTATTATTATTACTACTACTATTATTATTAGAATTATTATTATTGTTATCTTAGTGGGTATGAAGTGATATTTTGTGATTTTGATTGGCATTTCCTTAATAGCTAATGATGTTGAGCACTTTTTCCTGAACTTATTGGTCATTTGTGTATCTTCATTGAAGAATTAACTATTCAAATCCTTTGTCCACTTTTTTTGTTGGGTTTTCATTGTTATTGTTGGCTTATAGTTCTTTATGTATTCAGGATATTAATTTTTTTTTTTTTGAGACAGGGTCTCGCTGTGTAGTTCAGGCTGGCCCCGAGCTCACAATGTAGCTCAGGCAAACCTCAGACTCACAGCAGCCTTCCTGCTTCCACTTCCCAAGTGCTGGGATTACAGGTGTGAGCCACCATGCCTGGCGTTGTGGTATGTGGTACTGATTGCTGATGGGCGTGAGTCACCATGTCTGACATTGTTGTACGTGGTTACAGGGGATTGAACCTGGGACCTTGCACTTGCAAAGCAGGTGCCAGAACCACTGAGCTAAATCCCCAGCCCTCTATTTTATTTATTGATATCACTGCCTTGGTTCATCCTAAGGAGCCAATAGGTTTAGTTTGCATCATAAGTGCAAATGTGTCAATACGGTACCAAAGGCAATCAATGTCTTCATATTAATGTGAAAATAATTTTTAAAGAACAGTTTTGATTTTGTGGGCCTGTACATGTCTCAGGGACCTCTAAGGGCCTGGGGACAACACTTTGAGAACCACTGCATTATTATGATATCTTCATTTGTTTTTGTGGCTGTATCCTTCTGGAGTGCTTTCATTTTTTAAAAAATTAGTACATCTGTGATAAATAATGCATACATTCACTATAGGGAGTTGGTACATATACTTATCATGTCTTGCTCTGTTTTACTACCCTGTCCCTTCCTTCTCCCTCCATCCTTAGATCCCTTTTCCCATCTGCAGAATGTCTACTGGAATGCCTTCATTCTTCAGTGATATATTCTATTCCTTTTTTTTGCTTAAATAAAAAGTACTTTGCTTTGGCTTTTTAAGTGCAATAAGTTTTTCTGTACATCTAGGTGGAAAGGGTGGATCCAAAGAGTATTCTGTTCTTAAGGTTTCAATTTTCCTCTTCTGTTGTACAAAGTACTGAGAAATGTGACTTTATGCTTCCTGAGATCTTCCATCTCTGCTTCCCTCCCCAACCTGTATTCAGATTTTCTTGAACCTTGTGTCCCATCAGTTCCATTCAATGTAGTTCAGCCCCCACTAGTTTCTCCCAGCCATGGACTTTGTCTTTAACAGGATCTTCAGTTTATGACTTTTAACAGTTTATGGAGTCCATATTGCTGTAGTACTCTTAAGATTTTATTTCAATGCAGTTCTCTGGCCATCTGGATTCTGAAGAACTCCTTTCTAGTTTCAGTTGCTATTGTCATTTTGGCCCAACACACCTAACAGAGAGCTACTGTTAGCACTTTTTTTTTTTTTTTTTTAGGTTTTTTGAGACAGGGTCTCGTTTTGTGGTTCAGGCTGGCCCTGAGCTCAGCCTCAAACTCACATCACAGCAATCCTCCTGCCTCTGCCTCCCGAGTGCTGGGATGACAGGCGTGAGCCACCATGCCCGGCACTGTGGTTTGTGGTACTGGTTGCTGCTGGGGTGAGTCTCCATGCCCAGTATGGTATGTGGTTACCAAGGATCGAACCTGGGTCCTTGCGCTTGCAAGACAGGCACTGGAACCACTGAGCTAAATCCCCAGCCCCTGTTAGCACTTTTGAGAATTTTCTGTTTAGTGCTGTTAGACATTTCATTGAAACTAGGCATGGTGGTGAAAGCCAGTAATCCAGCACTCTGAAGGCTGAGGCAGGAGGACTGATTTTGAGCCCAGATTGGGGCACTTAATGACTTAATGAGAACTTGTCTCAAAATAGAATGAGAAAGGGGGGAAGATAGGGTGAGGATGTGACTCAGCATGATTTTCCAAGTAAGTACCTACAAATCTACCATATTCTTCCGGCACTGATTTTTCTGCTTTTTTCCCAACTAGCGCTGGAGGCGAAACCCAGCATCTTATGCTCCACTATTGAACTACTTTCTCAGCCCTATAAGTATTGTTCCCCCTCCTTCCAGGACTGGGAATTAAACCCAGGGCCTTCACACTGAGCTACATCCCTAATCTTTTTTATTTTGAAGCAGGGTCTCATTGAAATGCCAAATTGCACCAGAGATTTAGTTCAAGTAGTACTGAGCCTACCTTGGAAGACAAGGGCCTGACTTCGATCTGTGTTACCACCAAAAAGAAAAAAAAGTTGTCAAATTGCCCAGGCTGGACTTGAATTTGCTATCCTACTGCCTCATTCTCTCAGGAGTGCTCAGATTACAGGCATGTGCCATCATGCCAAGCTAATGACTGTTCTATGTTTTATATATAAAATTTTTGTAACTCCTCATGAGTTAAATACTGTTATTACCTCTATTTTACAGATGAGGAATCTGATACACAAAAGCCAGGTGACTTGTACATGATCTCACATCTAGGATATAGTTCTTTGTATCAACTTACTAATATTTAGTCTATCTCTTAGTCCACTCTTTTGCTAAAGGGGCCCTTTGACAGTTTTCTCTTGTTTACTTGCTTTGTTTCATCTTTAAACCTTCCTGGAATTGATGTTGTTGTACTAGTTAGTATGTACCATCGCAAAATTTTGTGAGTATCTTCTACATTTGCTAAATTCTAACAGATTGCTTTTTTTTTTTTTTTCTATTTTGTTTTGGGGTCTTTTGGGGGACTTGTACTGCATCTTTCAGGGTATTAGAGAGGGCTCTGTAAAACTGAAACTTGGATCACTGTTTTAGACTGTAGTGTTCCTTTAAAAAAGAAGATATTATTTTATCATCCTTGGATAAAAAGCCTTTCACAGATGGGTTATAGGAGGAAGGAAGGCTACTTTCACTGATACTGCTATTTATCCAAGCAGAGATCATAATGTATCCACTGATCTCTTTTCAGAACTGGTGGAGTCTCTTTCATTGCAGGGATCTTATGCTGGAAAAATCCATTCTATTGGTGATGCGTTCAGAAATTTTAAAAATCTTCGATCCTTAGATTTATCAAGAAATTTGCTCACTAGCCTGAAGGTAAGTTCTATATGCTGTGACTGGCCGCATCAGCCCAATCTATTTTTTGATGGAAATAAATAAGAGATAGAAAACATCAGCCTAAGGAGTATAGGATTTTCCTTTTAAATATCCTCCAAACTGAATTTTATTATTCACTATAAAACTCTTTTAATTTTGCTGTATGTTTAAAATTATTTCTTATAAAACATCAGATAAAATTTCTTTTACACTCAGGGAAAAAATATATTAAACTTTCATTACCCAAGAAAATAGTATAAATTTTGACATGTATAAAAATTTATGAAGTTCAGCTGGGGATTTAGCTCAGTGGTGCTGCCACCTGCCTTGTAAGTGCAAGGTTGTGAGTTTGACCCATGGTATTGCAAAAAAAAAAAAAAAAAAAAAAAATTATGAAGTTGGGCATAGTGGCACAGTAGACCTCTAAATAATGCTTTTCCATATGTTTCCACTTTGCCCCCAGTTAACTGGCAAAGCCTTTCTGTGGAAGTCCAGAGATAACAAAAACTCACAGATACCATCCAAAATTAGTTACTCTTCCCGTCTCTTCACTTCTTAGAGCTTACTTGTACAGTCACACAAGCCAGACCCAATCTCAAGGTCTGACTAAGGGCTTTAAAAGAAGCACAAGTAAGATCAGATTTCTAACAATCTAAAAGCAGCAACTCCAAGTTGAACTAGGTATTTGGACTAATTTATATCTGTGCTCTTAGTTTCAGGAAGAGCTATTTCAGAGTTGATGAGGTATTCTGTTTTTATATGTGCTTCTACTTGTTTATTTGTTCATTCTTATGCTAAAAATTAATGCACATTGCTATAATTTTTTCTGGTACTGGAGATTGAACCCACAGGTTTCACACTGAGCTACATTCCCAAATTTTTCTCTTTCTCTCTCTTTTTTTTTTTTTAAACAGGGTCTTGTTTAATAGTTCAGGCTGGCTCTAAACTCACTATGTAGCGTAGGTCAGCCTCAAACTCAGCAATTCTCCTGCCTCTGCCTCTGCTTCGAGTGCTAGGATTACAGGAATGAGCCACCACACCCAGCATTGTGATATGTGGTTCCAGGGATTGAACTCAAGACCTTGGGCTTGCCAGGCAGATGCCAGAACCTCTGAGTTAATCTCTGACCCCTCCTTTCTTATTTTTTATTTTGAAACAGGGCCACATCAAGTTGCTAAACTGCCCAGGCTGGTCTCAAATTTTTAATCCTCCTGCCTCAGATTCCCAGTATGCTGAGTTGTAGTTGTATACTACCATGCTTGGCTTAGTCTCTCTTTTTTTTTTTACTTGACAGTTTTTGCATTTATGATTTATATGCTTGTATTCATCCCTAGCAAATCTGAATTATTTTGCTCAGTTTTTTCCAGAGAAAATGTTTTGTAATTATTTCTAGTGAAATGAATCTGTGCCATTTGGGAAGAGTTAGATAATAATAAGGGGTTTTTTTTGGTTTTTACACAAATATTTTAAAAGATTAGTTGAGCTGAGCACTAGACACATCAAAAATAGCCCTAATGAACACTAATAACTAACAGCTGACCCTTTAATGATATTTTTTTTAAAGTTAATGGAATTAAAACAAAAAGAGAGAGAAAGAGGGAAAGAGAAAAAGGAAGGACAGGAGGCATCAAAACAAACAAGGCTTTTCTTGGAATGTTTTAGTTTCCTAAATTTCCTGCAATAAGAAAATTGTAAGTTTACATGAGAGACAAAGAAAAACATAATTTTATAAATAACATAATGGAAAATAATTTCACCTTTATTTTTGAGACAGGATCTTACTCTGTAGTTCAGACTGGCCCTGAACTCACTATGTAGCCCAGGCAAGCCTCGAACTCACAGCAATCCTCCTGCCTCTGCTTTCCAAATGCTGGGATTACAGGCGTGAGCCACCACGCCTGGCATTGTGGTATGTGGTTATGGGAACTGAATTCGGGACCTTGCACTTGCAAAGCAGACAGATGCAGGAACCACTAAGCTAAATCCCTAAGCTAAATTTCACCTTTTAAAAATAATCCTCAATGACAGAATTATTTTTATGGCAATCATTTTAATTTCTGAAAGAATGTGATTATACATTTTTTGTATATGTTTTGGAATATTATCCTGAAATTTAGTAATGGGCAAAAACAGCTAATTAACTAATTACATGCAAATTAAATAATCTTTTTCATTAG
The DNA here is from genome assembly GCA_004026965.1 of Petromus typicus. NCBI lineage: Eukaryota > Metazoa > Chordata > Mammalia > Rodentia > Petromuridae > Petromus > Petromus typicus. The sequence continues at coordinate 15,321 of PVIR01000250.1, forward strand.
CTGATTTTAGTAGAGCTGGAGAACTGTGGCTTTTCATCTCTTTTAGTTTTCCAATCCTGATGGTATTGTGCTAAATCCACAGGAAAAAAAACTGGACAAGAAAGAACGTTTCTAACATGGAGAACTGATTGACTGGAGGGTGGGGAGCTTGTGTGGTGACAATAAGTCTGAAAGGGGAAACGAGGACAAGAGGAGTTCTAGGAAGAAAGACTGGGAAATGGCGTTTTGTTTCTCCAAATGCAGCCATTAAGATATGACATCATAGGGGCCAGGGATTTAGCTCAGTGGTTCCGGCGCCTGTCTTGCAAGTGCAAGTGCCCAGGTTCGATCCCCAATTAACCACATACAATACTGGGCACGGAGACTCACCCCAGCAGCAACCAGTACCACATACCACAGTGCTGGGCGTGGTGGCTCATGCCTGTAATCCCAGCACTTGAGAGGCAGAGGCAGGAGGATTGCTCTGAGTTTGAGGCTGAGCTCAGGGCCAGCCTGAACTACAAAGCGAGACCCTGTCTCAAAAAAAAAAAAAAAAATGACGTCATACACACATGTGCATACATGCATACATACACGTGTGTGTGCACACACACCAACTTTTTTTTTTACCCTGCCCTTCTGAATTTTTCCTACCTTCCTTCGGTTTGTAAATAATTGAGGTTCTTATGGAATCAGGATAATGGTTGAGGCAGAGAAGAGAAAAAGCCTGTGTGGCTTGGCATGGGCCGGATTAGAATGACTGGGGATACAGAAAATTGATTACAGATATTTGAATTTCAGCTTTGGTAAAGAACATGTATTATATAGGTTAATTACTTAACATAGAAGATGTAGTGCCTTTGGGCTGCGGGGTTCTTATTTTGAGGCAATTGAACGGGAATTCCAAAACTACCTCTCTCATGGGGGACACAAGTAACATGTTTAAGGGTGGAAAATAATAGATATATTTCTATCTTTATTGTGAAATTTCTACCAATTTACAGTTTCATAATGTGGTCTTTTCCTTGCAGGGCATCCAGTATTTGAGTTCACTCCAATACCTGAATTTATATTATAACAACATTCCTTCATTAGTGGAGGTGTCCCACCTACAGCCTTTGCCCTTTCTCAGAGAACTAGATTTGAGACTCAATCCTGTTGTAAGGAAAGACTCAGATTATAGGCTTTTTGCTGTGTACACACTACAAGCTCTGGAGAAACTGGGTGAGACCCTCCTCCTCTGCTCCTTCCCCAGAATCCTACTCGAAATCAGCTGCCTCTTAACCTTTTGGATGTTGTCCCAGAGTCTGCACTGGCAGGAGACATTTGTTTATTAGTCCGTATTTATGTAACTCTTTGTGTTGGCAGGATGTGTGACAAGCCCATTTATTGTTTATTCACCTACTTCCAGCTACTTCCAGCTTTAGTTTTCTTCAGTTGATGGTTTCGCCACCACTTCCTCTTCAACATAGTATTTCCAGGTTGAGACTTATTTTCAGGTGCCCCAGCTTTGTGACTATATCAGCAATAGAAAAAAAAAAAAAAAAAGACAACAGTTCTTCAGGGCCTTAGTTAGCAAGGAACAAGAAATATTCCTTCAGATGAGTTGCTCTATTTCCTTATCATTTGATTCAGTATACATTTCTTGATATAACATTTGATTTCACATGACTCTAGCAAAGTCACTGTGGGGAAAGTAAGTGAACTCTTTCACAAAATGATGTAACTTTCAGCCTTAGAATGGGCTTGTTTCTTGTTCCAGTTCCCCTTTCCTGGAGGGACTGTCCTGGAGTTATCCTGTGTAGCAGTTGTTGCCATAGCGTCCCTGAGTCTCCCTGAGTTACTGGTTGCTCCAGTGACAACATAATAGCATTGTTGTGCCCTGTCTCTAACACACAAAAGTGAGATTGCTCTTTAGTTTTTCTTCTCTAAATGTGGTTCTCTGATCCTCTACAACTGACTCCAGAATACATGCATGTTTAGACCGTGGTTTTTGCCTCCAGATGATCGAACTGTACGTGACAGTGAGCGGAAAGCTGCCAAGCTCCATTTTAGTCAGTTGAGCATCAGTGAAAATTTTCTTGTAGAGATGGAAAAAAGGTAAGATTCTCTACCAAAACCTGTTTTTAGTTTGGTTCTGGACATAATGAATTTCTTCTTAACTTTCCTCACTTTCTAGAAGAAATTTCCCACAAGTTGTAACTCTGCAGATCTGAAATAAAAGTATCTATGCTTTTTTCACTTTTTCATTTTGAGGCAGGGTCTCCCTAAGTCTCTGAATTGCCCAGCGTGGCCCAGATTTCCCTTCTTCCTGCCTCAGCCTCCCAAAGTGGCAGGACTACCGTCATGCAGCCCCATCTCTAGTTCACTCCTGCTTTCTGGAGTTACTGGATATAATTATTGTACATTTTTCCAAAGTTGTTCCTCACAGCTTATAAATGAGGACACTATGAAATGACTTACCACATAAATGCTTCCCCATACTCCCTTGTGGAACTGTCAATCAGGGCATGGCCTTTTCCTATTGGATAATTGGAGTTACATTCCCAGGGCAAGACTACTAGAGAAAAATTTATCAAAGCAAAACTAGAAAAGCAGTTCTTTACAATTCAAAAGTGAACAGATACCTTTTCTGTCCTAAGAATTTTCATTCAAAAGAAAATATCTTACTCCTTCAATCAGACTGAATTTTCTGTCAATAGGGTAGCTAAGTTCTAAATCTTTTCATATTTTAAATTCTGAATTATAGTGTCCTTGTGTCTCCTAATTCCCAGCATAAATATTATAACTTAAATAATCATGCTTTTAACTGAGATATTTGTAATGCATGGTGAAATTAATAATCTCCAAGGACCAGAGATGTAGCTCAGTGGCACTGCTTGCCCGGCAAGCTCAAGGTCTTGAGTTCGATCCTTGTGTACCAAAAAAAAATCTCCAAGGGTGTTTGGAAAAGAAAGGCTGATCACCATGAACTGCTGTTTCCTAAATAACATGGACTAGTGATCTTAGAGACTTGTGGGGTTTTGTTTGTTTTTTCTTGAGACAGGTTCTCACTTTATAGTTCAGGCTGCTCCTGAACTCAGCCTTGAACTCAGCAATCCTCCTGCCTCTGCCTCCTGAGTGCTGGGATTACAGGTGTGAGCTACTACACCTGGCACTGTGATATATGGTGTGTGGTACTGATTGCTGGTGGGTGTGTCACCACACTCGGCATTGTTGTATATGGTTACTGGGATCAAACCCAGGCCCTTGCGCTTGCAAGGCAGGCACCAGAAGCACTGAGCTAAATTCCCGGTCTGGGGCTTGTTGTTGTTGTTAATTTTAAAGAAGTTCTTCTATGCTGTAGGGAGAAGATAATGAAAAACTGTGGGACAGGTGATGTCTCTGCGTCAAAAGCCAATGTTGATGTTGACCCCCGGACTGAAGCAGGTAAGCTTTGTCTCTGTGATCATAAACTGATTATGACATCAGTTGTCTCAGCTGTCATAGTCAATCTTACATGGGAAGAAGACAGAGTTAAGAAAGCAGTTTGAGGCACACACAAGATTCACCAGATGTTTTTCCTTATTCCTCTCACTGCCTGAGGGACCCTGTTGAGCAGTCATGACCAAGACTCTTCAGAGTACACACTGTACTCAGTTCAATTTCATTTATGTTACTTTATATCATTAGTACATCCTAAAATTATAGTGCCTACACCACAGGCCTCTGGGCGTTGTTAAAATGGCTGATTTTATTAGCCAGAGACTCAAGATGTATCTGCATTTATGCAGTTCATTCCCTATGCCTCCTGTGCTTCTAACCAGTAGCTTCCCAAGCTGCAGAAGCTCTCAGTTCATGCTGTTTCTGTAGGCACACTGTAATCCAGTGTGACTAAAGGAGTTCTGGCCCCTTATTGGTCGCACCACAAGTGAGGGAGAAGCTTCCACCAGAAAATTGCATCCATTGCACCTTGCAGATTAACCGGGCACACTCATCCGGGTTCAGTCATCTTTTACCTAAGGCAATTTTCTTCTGTCTCAGGGTCTCGGTTCCACTGAGGGATCTACTTATTACTACACAAAATGTACAAATCAGTACATTTCCTGAAATTTCAGCAGTAACTTTAATAGACTGGCTCTAGTTTAGATCTCAAGGGTTTTCAGATTCTATTTTATTTTCCTGATCTTGATGTGCCCATGTAAACATTTATTGACAAGTCATTTTTAGTCTTTCTGGTAAAATAAGCTATAATGAGATGAGAGTAAAATCAACTTTTTCTTTCTTTGATATCTCAGTACACATAGGTGACATAGCTTTATTTCATTTTAAATAGTGTTTTTATATTTCAAATTCAATGTAATTTTAATAATAGTTTTGGTAAATACTTAAATACATGAAGAAAGTACTTTTAAATTTTTAAAGCAATTTTATTAGCATATGTTTGCAGTAGATAATGATTACATTCATTGTGGGGAATTGGTACATGTATATAAATCACAGTTCTGAAAAAGACATTTTTAATTATTTATAAACCTATCCCTGAAAAGAATCTAAGTCAGTACTTTGGTATACAAACTTTCCTGTTACATAGTCTGAAATATTTTTTCCTAGGCACAACCATTTATCTATCCATTTCCCGAAAAAGAAAAATACACTGAAGCATCATGTGCCCTTTTTCTGTAAGAGATGAATTAGAATTCATTTATGCTGTATTGTATTGTTAGCACACAAAAAGAGTCTATGAGTTAAAATGTCTTAAAATGCACACTCTCTACTGGGAACAAATTGCTCTACCAGCTAGGAAGCCCATTTCTAAAGGTCTTTACAAGGGCCAGCTACTGCCTAAACTTTCAAAATATAAAATTTATTTTGCTACTTTGAGACGTTAAAGAGCTTTGTTTTCCACTGTAAACTGTGTTTGTGCTGGATCCCTGGGGAGCTGGCCAGTAAGCACCGCGGGTAATCCAATATGATTAATGTGGTTATGTCGTTTTATTGGTCACACCAGAGGCTAGGAGAAAGCTTTCCTGGAGAACAACAGCTCCTGCTAGCTCAGCTGTTCAAAAACAGTGTTTCCCCACCAAGCATTTTGAATGGACAGGGGGCTTTCACTGTCTTGAAAACAAAATTCTTTAACATCTCAAAGTAGCAAAAAATTTTAAATGTTCAAAATTCAGGCAGCAGCTGGCACTTATAAAAACCCTTAGAAATAGGCTTCCCAAGGAGTGGAGCATCCTGAGCCCCTAACCACATCATCTGACCCTCTCACAAGTTCCTCTTTCTTCTCGCAGCGCCCAAATAAACATATCCAGGCCATGTCTTAGGATCTCATGCTTATTATTACTATCTGCCCCTATTGATCTAATGTATTTCCTCACTTTCATTTGTAAGTAAAGACATTTGTTATTTTATATTTTCTCATGTTTAAAATGATGGTCCAGTTTTTTTGTTTGTTTGTTTTTTGGTTTTTTTTTTTTTTTTGAGATAGGGTCTCACTTTGTAGTTCAGGCTGGTCCTGAGATCAGCCTCAAAATCACATCACTGCAATCCTCCTGCCTCTGCCTCCTGAGTGCTGGGATTACAGGCATGAGCCACCACGCCCGGCACTGTGGTATGTGGTGCTGGTTGCTGCTGGGGTGATTCTCCACACCCAGTATAGTATGTGGTTACCAGGGATCGAACCTGGGTCCTTGCGCTTGCAAGACAAGCGCCGGAACCACTGAGCTAAGTCCCCGACCATGATGGTCCAGTTTTAACAATTTCTATTGACCTAGCTTGCTGTTGGAAGCACTACTGAGAAACATTCTAGCCCCTCAAATTAAATATGGCTCCTAAAGCAAACAAATGAAACCCTCTCCCCTAGCCCTAAACAGCTCCTTCGGTTTCATCACAGACCCCACCAACTTTTCCATCATTCTGGCTCAGAATCATATCAGAGTTTGATGCCGCTGCTCTTCTAAGGCCCAGCTGAATGTTCATACCTTGTAGTAGGTGCATAATTGAGCCTTTCTTTCCATTTCTTAATAGTCTGTTTAATCAGTTTGATTAATAGCTACTGTGTGCTAAGTGTAAACTCTGGCACAGGTGCTATTCATGAGCTCATTTAACCCTGCTAACCTTGAAAGTGATTTGACAACCAAGAACAGCAAGACACAGAGAGGAAAAGGAACTGGCCCCAGTTAGACAGTAAGTGGCAGAGCTGGAATGTCAATTCTGTTCCATATATCATCAGATTCCTCCTAGTCTCTTTTTACTTTGCTGCCAGATTAATTTTCTTAAAACAGAGCTGTGAGGGCCAGGGATTTAGCTCAGTGGTTCTAGCACCAGTCTTGCAAGCACAAGGGCCCAGGTTCGATTCCCCAGTAACCACACACAATACTGAGTGGAGACTCACACCCAGTAGCAATCAGTACCACATACCACAGTGCTGGCGTGGTGGCTCACGCTTATAATCCCAGCACTCGGGAGGCAGAGGCAGGAGGATTGCTGTGATGTGAGTTTGAAGCTGAGCTCAGGGCCAGCCTCAACTACGAAGTGAGACTCTGTCTCAAAAAAAAAGAAAAAAAACACTGAGAATTAATTGTTCTTGGCTACTTAAAAATTCCCATGGCTCCCACTCAACCACTACAGTAAGTCTAAATTCTTCTTCTTCTTCTTCTTTTTTTGAGCTCAGGCTGTCCCTGAGCTCAGCCTCAAACTCAATGCAATCCTCCTGCCTCTGCCTCACAAGTGCTGGGATTACAGATGTGAGCCACCATGCCAGCACTGGGGTATGTGGTACTGATTGCTGATGGGCATGAGTCTCTACACCCAGTATTGTTGTATTTGGTTACCGAGGATGGAAACTGGGCCCTTGAGCTTGCATGACAGGCGCAGTGAGTAGTGCAGACCAATATTCTTCAAACTCCTTTGGTGTGGTAGTTTAGGAGGTAGAGGCAGGAGGATTGTCACAAGATTGAGGCTGGCCTGAGATACATAGTGAGTTCAGGGTTAGCCTAAACTATAAAGTGAGACTCTTTTCTCAAAAAACTAAAAAAAGAAAAAAAAAAAAAACAATATTCTTCAAACTCAAGGCAATAAACACTTTTCTGATCCAGAGACACACCCTAGAGGATCAGAGGTAGTTCAAAACTCTTCGGATTTTTATTCAATGGCATTTATGAAAAATAGTAAAAAGACAAAGTCAACAAAGCTCTTTCACAGTAGTACTTTTTTATAGTACTGGAGATTAAAACCACAGCCTTTGCACTGAAATGTATCCCCACCCCACCCTTTGAAATTTTGAGACAAGGTCTTGCTAATTTACCTAGGCAGGTAAGGCTACAGTCTTCCTGTCTTAACTTTCCAGAGTGCTGGAGTTGTGGAAATACACTATTGAGCACCATAATAAACTATTATATTTTAAAATAGATTCAATTTTTTTTTTTTTCTGAGACAGGGTCTCACTTTTTAGTTTAGGCTGGCCCTGAACTCAGCCTCAAACTCACAGAAGTCCTCCTGCCTCTGCCTTCTGAGTGCTGGGATTACAGGCATGAGCTACCATGCCCAGCACTGTGGTTTGTGGTTCTGACTGCCGATGGGCATGAGTCTCCACTCCCAGTATTATTGTATGTGGTTACCGGGGATGGAACCTGGGCCCTTGCGCTTGCAAGACAGGCGCCAGAACCACTGAGCTAAATCCCTGGCCCTATTGTTTTTTAGAGTTTTAGATTCGTAGAAAAATTGACCAGAGAGTTTCTACATACCCCTTGCCTACACACACCATAACCTCTTGCACTAAGGTGATACATTTACTATAGTCAGATGAACTTACTTAAAACCCACAGTTTACATTATGATCCACCCTTGCTGCTGTATATTCTATAGGTTTTGACAAATGCATAAAGATATGCATCTGCTCACCATTGGGGTATCATGTAGAATAATTTGACTGCCCTAAGAAGCCTCTGTCCTTACCTGTTCATCTCTCCCTCCCCTAACTGCTAACAACCACTCATCATTTTTTAAGCTCCATATTTTTCCTTTTTTATCTTTATAGTTTTGCCTTTTCCAGAATATCATATAATTGGAATCAATCAGCCTTTTGAGACTGGCTTCTTAGCTAGTGTGCATCTGCTCTGTCTTTTTATGGGTCGGCAGCTGCCTTTTCAGTGTTGAAGATTTTACTTATCTACTCATCCTGTAAAGGACACTGTGCAGGAAATTATGAAAACATCACTATAAATATCCTTGTGTAGATGTTTGTGTGGATCTGTTTTTAGTTTATTTGGATAATTACCAAATAATGTGCCTGCTGGATTATATATGAGATTTTAAGAAATGGCCAAATTGTCTTCCAATACAGTCTGCTTCAAGCCTTTTCATACACCTGGTTTAATTTCTTAAATTGCATTTCTCCAAACTGGATTCACAGCCTCAGAGTTTATTGGAATATTGAGTTTGAGAAACATAGTTATATAGAAAGTTGGTGTGTTGGGCCAGTAGGGAAGCTCTTTGTGGCAGATGTGAAAGTAAAGCCATCAGGCCTTGAAAGCTGTCATATCCTAGGAAGGCCTGAAGGGAGAAAGCAGCAACACACTGTGGTTGCTGGGAGTGGTGTGGACAACTGTGTAACATAGTCATGAAGAATGCTCGTGGTGAGAGGGCTGTTAGGAGATCAGATTGTGGAGAGCACTGCATACCTTATTAAAGATAATGTACATTTATCCTATAGGTCATGTATGCAGGACGTAAGGACTCTGTGAGTCAAAAAAGATTCTGCTCGCGCTTATAGCCAGTTATTTTGGTTTTTAAATAATCATTCCTAAACTATACTAATCTAATAAACATCTTCTTTCAAAGACCAAGAAAAGTTTACTATTGTACCCTCAGTGGCTCATTCCTGTGCCTGGCAGATGTTTCACAGTCTTCACTGTAACTGAAGTCCATCCCATATCAACCTGTTGTTACCTCAGTTAAGGCACAGTGGAGTTCTGTCTGTATTAACCTCAGCTTGGAATAGCAGAGACCTCTCACATTAGTGGCTTAAACAAGATGGAAATTCATTTCTCTCATGGAAATGCAGATGTTGGCAGTCTAGGGCTGATCTTTCTAAGAAGGGAATTGGGGGAAATTAATTTCGATCTCTGCCACAGTGCAAAAGGAAAACAATTCAACAAGGAAGTGTAGCTTCCTGGGCAGATCCTGTTAGGAGCTAGGCAGACAAGGAAAGAAATGACACAACAGGGTCGAATTTTCATATGTTCCCAATTCGGAGCCATTTATCACAGCTACTTGAGACAACAGTCAGGCTGAGACAAGAACCCTACTGTGACAGAGACAGAGAGCTGTAAGAGGGAGAGTCCCATAGCAGGGGGCCTGGGAAAAGGTTTCACAAAACAAGAGACACTTAAACTGGGCATTCAGTGGGCGTAGGTGAGAGGATGAAGCAGTCAGTGTAGAAAAGCAAATGCAGGTCTGACTGATCAGGAATTGATTCACTGCATGTCTGGAGCTAAGGCTAGGTTGCAAAGAGCTTCTTTATTAATCTCATTCATTTTACTCCGTTGAAAATGGATAACATTAAGGATGTTTTCGAGAAGGGATGTGATGAAATGTCTGATGTAAAGTGATAACTCCAGCTGGTTCAGTGAGACAGGCAGGGACTACAGGCAAGTAGGCCAAGCAGGAAATAATGAGAATCTGCCACTGATAGTAATAGGACTGCAGATGAGGTCCCATTGCTCCTGCCTGTCCCGTATCCTGTACCCCATATTGAGGATCGAACTCAGGACCTTGGACTTGCCAGGCAGGCACGATGCCACTGAGAAACATCCCCAGCAACATTTAAATATTTTTACTTGCAGTGTTTTGCTACATAGTCCAAATTTCAGAAGCATTAAATTTCCAAATGAAAGATGCAATTGAAATTAAAGGGAAAGCGGCGTGTGGTGGCTCTCGCCTGTAATCCCGGCACTGGGGAAGCAGAGACAGGAGGATTGCTGTGAGTTTAAGGATTGACTGGGCTACATAGTGAGTTCAGGTCCAGCCTGAACTGCAAGGTGAGACCCTGTCACAAAACAAAACAAAACATCAAAAGAAATTAAAGAGAAAGAACACAAGGTTACTAAGGTTATTTGTTACTCTTTGCGATAGTCTGTTCATAGTAGCGAAAAACTACTCTGCCTTTCATGAATATCATATTTGTAATAGTTACCACAAATTAACATGTGAAAAGTTGGAGATTCGGTTTTTATTGGAGAATAACAATCCAGAGGAAACAGTTCAAGACCTTCATTTATTTGGTAGACAAGTTATTTCTGCTCTAAAATTTTATCTCAGTGAAATGTGGAGCATGTTTGTTAAAGATCAACACTGAGAAGGGGGAGAAGAAAGGCTGAGGAGAGAGGAAGAGCTCTGGAAGGAGAACTTGCCAGGGTGAAATGCAGGGCCCTTCCTACCCTTCCTAGCTCGGTCCCTGAAGGGCGTGACATCAGGAGATCGTCCTCCCCAGCTGCCAGCCCTGAGGAACAAACAGCTGACGTCCCCGCCTCTGGCCGGGCGTCAGGACTTTCCCAATGGGGACTGGGCAGTGTGTTTCTCTTTCTGCCTCCCTGTGGATTTCAGAGTCTCTGACCAGATGTAGGAAGCAGAGCCTCACTTTGCTGCGATTACTGATAGCTGAAAGAGTGAGCTACTAGTTCTTTGCCCCTGTATCATCATTTTGGTGCCAATCATTATCTTCATTATGGCCCTATCATCTTAATTATGTGGGTATATAAATCTGAGCTGGACAAAGAAAATGTCATAATTCCATTTACGTTTGAAATTAAATGCTAGACATATTTTATATTTGAATAAAAAGAAAATAAACAAGTGCAAGTTGTAAAAAAAATTAAGACTGTAATAGCTTATTTTCCTTGAATGTGGTACATGACATACTTAAGTCATAATGGTGGCAGAGCTAATTATGAGATTTTCAGGAGTGATTCCTATCTTAGATAAGACACCAAAAACACAAGCAACTAAAGAAACAATAGATAAATTGGACTTCATAAAATATGAAAATATTTAGCCAAGTGTGGTGGTGTATGTCTGTAATTCCAGCACTTAGGAGGCTAAGGCAGGAGGATTGCAAGACCAAGGCTGGGCTGGGCTACATAGGAAGGTCAAGACCAGCCTGGACTATGTAATGAGAACCTTTCTCTAAGAAAAAAAAAAATTGGATTGAATTTCTTTTCTTTTTTGGTATCGGGGATTGAACTCATGACGTTGTGCTTGCAAAGCAGGAGCTGGAACCACTGAGCTAAATCCCCAGGTCCCCCCCAAAAAAACTTTTGTGTCTCAAAAAAAGGGAAAGACTGGGCCGGGGATTTAGCTCAGTGGTTCCAGCACCTGTCTTCCAAGTGCGAGGGCCGGGTTCGATCCCCAGTAACCATATGCCATACTGGGTGTGGAGACTCATGCCCAGCAGCAATCAGTACCACATACCACAGTGCCAGGCCTGGTGGCTCACGCCTATAATCCCAGCACTCGGGAAGCAGAGGCAGGAGGATTGCTGTGATGTGTGTGAGTTTGAGGCTGAGCTCAGGGCCAGCCTGAACTACAAAGCGAGACCCTATCTCAAAAAAAAAAATGCAAAGACAACTCACAAAATGAAAACAAATATTTGCACATTGTAAATTTGACAAAGATCTATATCATTTTATACAAAGAACTCTTACAACTTAATAACAAAAAACAAAACAATATAATTAAAATGTACGAAAAATGATAAGTGGTAGTGAACACTTGCAGTCTCATCTATTCAGAAGGCAGAAGCGGGAGGATCTCAAGTTCAAGGCAAACTGGATAATTTAGTGAGATCCTGTTTAAATAAATAAATAAGATTGAAGATGTATCTCAATGCTCTCTGGGTTCAACCCTTGGAAACTACATACATATGTACACACATAAAAGGGAGAGGGATTTGAATAGGCATTTCTGTAACGAAGATATGCAACTGGCTAGCAAGCACATGAAATGAAATAGCACAGGGAAATGCAAATCAAGACCAAAATAAGGTACCACTTCACAACACACTAGGATGACTAGAATGAAAAGAACAAATAAAACTGGGAGTGTGCTTAGTGGTAGAGTGTTTGTCTAGTCTGTAGGAAGCCCTGAGTTTGGCCCCCAATATGAAAATAAAATGAAAAAGGACAGATAATAAATGAAAACAAGAGTGTGTAGAAATTGGAGCTTTTATATATTGCCTGTGGAAAAGTAAAATTGTACTGCTGCTGCTTTGGAAAACAGCTTAGCAATTTCTCAAATACTTCAACATATGGGGCTGGGGATTTAGCTCAGTGGTTCCAGCACCTGCAAGTGCAAGGGCTGGGTTTGATCCCTAGTAACCACATACAGTCATGCTGGGCGTGGTGACTCACTCCCACCAGCAATCAGTACCACATACCACAATGCCAGGCTCATGCCTGTAATCCCAATACTCGGGAGGCAGAGACAGGAGGATTGCTGAGTTCAGGGCCAGCCTGAACGACAAAATGAGACCCTGTCTCAAAACAAAACAAAACAAAAAAACAAACAAACAAAAAAACTTCTACATATGGCTGGAGATGTAGCTCAGTCGTAGAGTGCTCTATTAAACTTAGAGTCATTTTGCCACATAAATCCATCTCAACACATATACCCAAGGATATAGAAACATGTCTGTACAAACACACAGAAATGAAAGCAGCATTATTCGTAGTAGCTGAAATATCCATTGACGAATGAATATACAAAATGTAGTATATTCATGTAAGGAATATCTTTTAGCCATAAAAAGGAATATAGTGCTGATATGTGCTTCAAAGTATATCTTGAAAGCAGCACATTAAGTGAAAGAAACCAGTCACAGGGCTAAAGATTTAGCTCAGTGGCTCCAGCGTCTGCCTGGAAAGCACAAGTTTACAAGTTCAATCTCTGGTAACCATATACCACAATGCCAGGTGTGGTGGCTCACGCCTGTAATCCCAGCACTCAAGAGGCAGAGGCAGGAGGATTGCTGTGAGTTTGAGGCTAGCCTGGGCTACATAGTGAGCTCAGGGCCAGCCTGTACTACAATATTAGACCCTGTCTCAAAAAAAAAGAAAAGAAAAAGAAACCAGACACAAAAGGCCATGTTTGTATGATTCCCTTTATGGCAGTTCATGGAGATAAAAAGTATAGTGGTGGTTGCTAGGGGTTGGCCAGAAGAGGAGACTTGGCAGTGACAGCTGTGGGATTTCTCTTTGGTGATGAATGTTCTAGAGTGAGATAACAGTGATGCTTTTGAACATACAAGAGCTACTAAATCCCATTCTGTACAAGGGTGAAAGTAATGGTATGTCAGTTTTGCCTCGATTAAAACTAAGCTCCATCTTGGGCCGGGGATATAGCTCAGTGGATCCGGCACCTGTCTTGCAAGCACAAGGGCCCGGGTTCAATCCCCGATAACCACATAACAATACTGGGCATGGAGACTCACCCCAGCAGCAATCAGTACAACATACCACAGTGCAGGACATGGTGGCTCACACCTGTAATCCCAGCACTCAGGAGGCAGAGGCAGCAGGATTGCTGTGATGTGAGTTTGAGGCTGAGCTCAGGACCAGCCTGAACCACAAAAGTGAGACCTTGTCTCAAAAAAACCTTAAAAAAAACCCTAAGCTCCACCCAAAGAAAAGTAATTCATTTAAACAGCAGATGCATGAGAGCCCAAGAGTAAATTTCTGTCCTGAGAGTTCAAATAAGTAGAAATGTCACTGTCAAGACTGTGGAGACCTCAACAGGAGCCTCAGAAAACAATGACTTTGACTTATAAAATACTGACTCTGCATATTTGTGCTTCTCTGGAGTACTCTTTGGGGGCCAGACAAGGCTTCCAAAAGATGGGCATTAAGACATTTTGAGTTAGGGTTACTCAGATTTAGGTAACAGCTGAAACCCAAGGGAAGGTACAGCAGCACTTAGCAAAGGACTCAGACCATGGTAGATAGGCTCCAACCAGGAAGTAGAGTGCAGGAAAGAAAAAGAACCTATGAACCTGGAAATGAGCCTAAGTGCTAAAGAGGAAAGTAGGGCAGAGCAGGGACTTGGGTACTGCTTTGCAGGATAAAGGTGAGAGGAGCCTGAACTGCTGACCATTCACTTCACCTTTTCTACCAGGTATCAGGTTACAACCTGCAGTTTTTGCTTCATCTTGTTTTTCTGCAATACTATGATAGGAAGCAGAGAATATAAAATTTGAAAGCTTAAGAAAAGTAATTCTATCAGTCCAATGGTGGAAGAGCTTCTTATATTTACATAGGACATTCTAATCCCAAAGGACAATTCAAAAATAGGAATCATCTAAACTGGTATTGTGCATACCTCTAATACCACCTACCCAAAAGGCTGAGGCAGGAAGATCACAAGTTTGAGGCTAGCCTATACAATTTAGCAAGACTCTGTCTAAACTTCAAATAAAAATGGCTATAGATGTAACTCTGTGGTAGAGTGCTTAACACAAGACTATTGATTTAATCTCTAGTACAAAATTTTGGGGGGCCAGGGAGTTAGCTCAGTGATTCTGGCGCCTATCTTGCAAGCGCAAGGACGCGGGTTCAATCTCCGGTGACCACATACCATACTGGGTGTGGAGACTCATGCCCAGCAGCAATCAGTACCACATACCGCAGTGCCGGGCTTGGTGGCTCATGCCTGTAATCCCAGCACTCGGGAGGCAGAGACAGGAGGATTGCTGTGATGTGAGTTTGAGGCTGAGCTCAGGGCCAGGCTGAACCACAAAGTGAGACCCTGTCTCAAAAAAAACCTAAAAAAAATTTTTAAAAAGAAGAAGAAAACAAAGCATCTAAGGGCCCCAAACAGTCCAACGGGCTGGTCTGTACCATGTTCTCATTCTCATTAGCTCTTACTAACATTCTGTTGCCAGAGGCAGTGGATGGGATGGAAACTAGCAGAACACATTGTTTGAGGGAAGGCCCAAGGTTTTGAAACTATCTTCATTCTTGAGCAATCCTGCTAGAAAGAATTTGCTAAACAATTGCAAAGCACTTAGTCTTATCCAAGTGCCCCTAGAAGACCCCAGATCCCAGGATCCTGCAACTAAAATTATTAAAAAAGAATATGCACAAAGTATTGTACAAGTGTTGTTACTACCTAATAGAGTTCCTAACTAGTTCTGCTTGATATCAGTTTCCAGGGTGACCATGACTTGGATGAAGTTTTTAGTTTTCTTTTTTAAAGCCATTTCTTTAACTATAGGGAAAAAGTCCTGGGAGACCTAAGGATTGTGCATTCTTCTCCATGAATAGGTCCTGATTAGTATTTTGTTTTTACAAATGAGGAAATCAAGGGAGAAAGAGCCAGATTTGAATGCAGACTATGACTAGAGCCCTGGAGATATGTAATGCCAGGGATCTGTTCCTGTAGCATCTCCTCCTGTAGCTGAAGATTACTGAGCCAGTGTTCAAGTTCATTATTTATACACTTATGATAAATACAGTTTGCCTTTCTCTTATCCATGGAATACTTCATAATTTGCTTTGTTTTGGTTTGGTTTGGTAGGGAGGGCCTCAAACTCAAGGTTATCCTCCTGCCTCAGCCTCCTGAGTGCTGGTATTACAGATATGTGCCACCACCCCGGGCGCAGGCAGTTTATGTTTTTGTTACCACCATTTCACAAACTGAGATTGAGAGGTGAAGCAATTTGCCCCCTTTCACATGGTTTCCAAGAGATGACACTAGAACCAGCATTCAGTCCTCTAGTATCTTTCTAGAAGACACGCTGCCTTTGAAATCTGTTCAAAGTTTCATTGTATGCCTTTTCTTTCAACACAGCCTCAAACAAAGGACTTTTTATTCCCTTCCCTAACCGGGAAATAAAGGATTCCTTACCCAGTACTTCTGCAACCCAAGACAATGGTAAACCAGGTCAGAAGCCAGACACTTTCCCCCTGGGGACCCAGGTAAGGCACACTGTCGTGATAATCTACCAACTCATCAGTGATTAATACTAATAATTCAGTGGACTCTCATTTAGTTATGACTTGTTAGATAAAAGACATTTTAGACTCACTAAAAAGAAAAAGCAAGAGCGGATGCAGAATACTTTGTCTATAATTTCGGTCTCCATTTCCCACTCTCCCACTAACCCATCAAGATATGTCATATATTTTTATGTGTATCTTTACCACATTTTATGCCAGGATTTTAACATTGAAACCAAGATGGAACATTCATAGTTGTCAGCACACTATCAAATTCCTCCTCTCTACTCAATATCTCCATCTCCTGTTGTTTTACTTCTTTCTTTTTCTTACTTCCCCGATTTAGTCACAGAGTCTTCCCATTTCAAGGGTGGTTTTCTCAAATCTGCTTCTTCAGGATAACAGATAAAAAGAGTTAAGGAACAAGGGTGACACAGGAGTGATGGGTCATGGCAGGGTAGAGATCATACAAGATTTGGAAAAAATCAAAAAGAACAAAAATGTAGTGAAATAATCATTGGAAGAATCAATTATGTAAGACATATAGTGTGAGTGATATGATCCAAAAGAGCAGAACATATTCAACTTCTTTTTTTGTCTTTTCTTTCATAAAATATAAACAGGGAAATTGTAGAAAATAGCCAGAGGGAGAAAGAAAAGAAGCAAAACTCTGATTAATGCACAATTTGATCAAGGTTGTAATCATAAAAAGTAAAATTTCAATTTGTATAATGCTGTCTCAAAGACACAGGTTAGCATTTGGAGATTCTAGGTAGGTAACTTAGAAACTGTCTCCATTACCATTTTTTAAAAGCTTGGTTTTAAAGCTTTTAAAGCTTGATTCAACAAAACAGAGACAAAGAATACTCCAAACTATGATTAAAGTGAGATACTACTTCTTAGGTTTAAAAAAAAAAATTAAAAGGAACATCTCGAAATTACTTCTTGAAGAGAAAAAAGGAAATTGAATAGTCTGTTTTAATCCTTTTAGTTTACAGCACTTCTTTCTCTGCATGGCTGCCAAAATGACACTGAACGCTCCAAGATCCTTTTTCTTTCCACATTTTTTATAGTTTTACAGATTAATGGATTTCATCTTGGTATATTTGTATGTACACTCAACATGTTTTAATTGTTTTTTAAAAAAAACTTAGGTGATTCTTTTTTTTGCTTCTGATTTTGCCTAGTTATGCACCAGGTTAATATCTAGTCTAATAAAACTCCTATTATTTCCTTTTTCAGAAGGTAAAATAAATGGAGAAGTCCTTAATAGAAAAATTAAGTTGGAAAAAGAGGCTTCATTTCATCTCATTGCTGAGCTATTCACAGCAGTATTTTGCTGTTCAATATGCCCTTCACATTCTAAGAATATTTTATATTTTCTAGAAATCTCTTTACCTGCTTCAAAGCAACTCTGGAATCTTCTGATGCTGTGACTATTCTAAAACAGGCTTTAGCTGGGCCTGGTGGTGCATGCCTATAATGTCAGCAACTAGGCAGATGGAGGCAAGAGGATCATCATGAGTTCAAGGCCACTCTGAACTACATAGTGAGACACTGTCTCACAAAAAAGGCTTAACTCTGGACCTTTTCTTTGTAGGTTGGTTTCCCTGGCTGGCAGGGATGGACATCCTTGCTCATAGGAAAGTACTATGAAGACTCAGCCTACTGAGTTCATATCTGAATGCCCATGTCTGCCCTTCTACCTAAACCTTCAAACTTTTTTTTTAGATCCAGGAAATGACAAGAAAGGAGATGCCAAGTGACAACCACCATGACGATGGTAAATATTTTGCTGAGTATTTTCTCCCACACTATCAACAGATGAGATGATGAGATTGAGATTGTACTGAGATTTGAGAAGCTATGTCACAGCTCTGGGCCCCTGTTTAGTCAGCTGATCTTTCTGCTTTTCCAAGGGGCTGCTTTGGGTGAGCAGTGATGTAGAAGGCTACCCTGCTTGAAGAGTAGATATTCTGGGCTAGGGATTTAGCTCAGTGGTTCTGGCGTCTGTCTTGCAAGAGCATGGGCCCGGGTTCACTTCCCCCGCAACCACATACAATACTGAGTGTGGAGGCTCACACCCAGCAGCAATCTGTACCATGTACCACAGTGCCGGGCGTGGTGGCTCACTCTGTAATCCCAGTACTGGGAGGCAGAGGATTGCTGTGATGTGAGTCTGAGGCTGAGCTCAGGGCCAGCCTGAACTACAAAGTGAGACCCTGTCTCAAAAAAAAAAAAAAAAGAAAATATTCTGACCTCCTTTGTTCTTTTTGTATTGGAAAACTAGTCTGTTTCATTTTTTTCCCCTCTTTTAAATTTATTATTCTATTGTTTGTCTTCACAAACTGGACAAACAGGGCAAAACAAACAGGCTGCTTTCAGGAAAAAAGCAGCAGCTTCTCAGTACCCAGGACAAATGGACCCAAAATGTAGTATACCACCTCCCTGGGACCAAAAACTCCAGTAATGTCTGCGCACCTGCACTGACCACCCTTAGATTCAATCATAAGCATTTAACCCCAGCTTCCTTAGCCCTTTAATCCCTGTACAGGCCTAATTCTTTTCCTAGTTAGAGGCTAATATCTCTCTTGTCTTCGCCCATCCACTCACAGACGAAATTTCTCCCAGCTCGCTGCTGCTATTTCTCTCTCACAATCTCAGCCCACCCACACACAGATAAAATAAACACCCACACCCACCTTTTTTAGCTAGCTGCTAGAATCTCCCTGCTTTTAGTCCCTGTCCATTAGAATAAATTTTTATTTTCCTCACAACAAAAAGTTGATTTTAACAAATGAATTCACATATACCAACTATAACACTATTTATTCTATTTTCCCTTCTCTACCAGTTTGTTAAATTATACTTCCTTTATCTAACTTACTTTCTATAGCTTTAGTATTATTCCCAAAATGACAGTATGTTTCTTTATGTAATCCTTTCTTTTTTTTTTTTTGCACCAGGGATCAAACTCAGGACCTTGTGGTTGCCAGGCAGCCTCGAAGTACAACTGAGTTACATCCCTGGCACTAGGCAATTTTAAAGGAATCCTTTTTTGGGTAGTTAAAGATCTTAAAGTACTTTTCTCCAGTCATTTCTCCTGCCATGTTATTCCTATGGCTTTTATTTTTCCATTTTCAAAATCCACAAGATATTTTTATACAAACAATACATATTTAAATTTATTTACCCATGTGTTTACCACCTTGTTTTCCTTTCTTTTTTATAGTGTATGTTTTCAGTACATAATTGGTATATTTGTTTTGGGGAATTGGTACATGTACGTAACATATTTTGATCATTTTTAACATCTTTCCTTCTCATGCAGGGCATTTTTGTGGGATATAGATTTTTAGGCAGGTGGCTTTTTCTTTCAGACTACTGCAATAATTCTACTGTAGTCTGTCCTTTTGAGAAGACAGCTTTTGAGAAGTCAGCCACTCCTGAGGATAATCTTTCTTTTTTTTCTTCTACTACTTTTAGGATTTTCCAGTTGTTTTGGTTTTCTGCAGTTTCACTGTGATGTAGAAATTTATTTTTATTAATCCTGTTTTCCACTTATTATACTTCTAAACTCTGTGAATTATATGTCATTAATTTTGGAAAAGTATTTGAGAAATTGTTTGTGTCTCTTTTTAATCCTTCTAGAACTTTTAATTAAATAAATATATGTCAGAAATATTCACTTTATCCCCTTTTTCTATTGTTCTTGATAATTTTGGTTTTTTAGTCTGATCTACATTCTGGATAATTCCATTTAGCCCATCTTTCAGTTAACATCCTTATCTACTATTAAACTTGTCTGCTGAATTTTTTATTTCAAATTGTTTTTTCAGTCTAT
The DNA here is from genome assembly GCA_004026965.1 of Petromus typicus. Taxonomy (NCBI): domain Eukaryota; kingdom Metazoa; phylum Chordata; class Mammalia; order Rodentia; family Petromuridae; genus Petromus; species Petromus typicus. The sequence goes on from PVIR01000250.1 coordinate 35,115, forward strand.
GTTTGATTTGGTTCTCTATCAGATCCTGTAGGTCACTTTTTCTAAGAACAGTTTAGACTTGTTTTTCCTAAGAACAGAGGTACCCATTCTCATGACGATTTGTTCTTTTCCATTGATCGGGAACAGAATTCAGACACTACTCACCTCGTCAATCCGCAGTCCTATCTCCAGAGAAGATGACTAGAGATGGATACCGACTATCTTTTTTGGATAATAAGTCTTCAGGTTCTTCTCCAGAAAAGGACTTAATACCAAAGCCTGATACTTATCATCTTACCCATGACGCCTCACTGGGTAAACGCCTGGATGTAGGTGATTCCAACCAGATCCATCCGTATCAGCTACCTTCTGGCATCAGTTTGGAAAATTATGATAGTCATTATTCTCAGATTCTATCCCTGCATGGAAATCTTGGTAAAAGGCCTCAGAGAAACAAGAACTACCAGGACTATAGCACAAACCATTTAAATGACATCAAAGCCACTACATCCCATTCCTGTGGAGATTTACTGACTTCTCTGTCAAATCCTGACTCTAGTACTGGAAGGCTTTTGAAACTTAGTTCAGGTAATAACTTCCTGTTAGTTTACAGGTCTTTTTACAGGCTTATAGATAGAAAGCATAAGTGGAAATTTGGGAATTAACATTTCTTAAATTGCTTTATTGCTTCTTAAATTCTATTTCAGGTTTACCAATGGCCCGTGGAACTTTCAGAAATATACAGGGCATGAGTTTAACATAACAGATAGATTACAAAAAAATTATAGAAATATGAGCTTCATAACCACATGTTATTTTAGTTAAGTGGCATCCTAGGACATATTTCTGGTCTCCTTTGGCACAATCATTACTATTCTGAATTATTTTCAGAAGAACCTAGTTGCACAGTAAGTGGTAGAGACTTCAGTGATTTATTAATTCAGTAAAACTCACTGAAGCGCCGGGGATTTAGCTCAGTGGTTCCGGTGCCTGTCTTGCAAGCTCAGGGGCCCGGGTTCGATCCTCAGTAACCACATACCACACTGGGCATGGAGACTCATGCCTAGTAGCAATCAGTACCACATACCACAGTGCCAGGCGTGGTGGCTCACGCCTGTAATCCCAGCACTTGGGAGGCAGAGGCAGGAGGATTGCTATGATGTGAGTTTGAGGCTGAGCTCAGGGCCAGCCTGAACTACAAAGCGAGACCCTGTCTCAAAAAAAACCCCCAGCTCACTGAATACCTACTATGTGCCAGATATTTTTTTAGTGCTGTGAATAAAGTAACAAAATTCCTTGTGTATTTTATCATAATTTTTGAAAGTCCTTAATTTTATGGAGCTTACATTCTAATAAGACAAATATTAAACAACAGGTGAACACATGACAGTGTAACAGGAGTAATACAGAGGAAAGAATGTGTTTGACTGGTCAGAAAAGGCTTCTCTGATGAGGCATCATACAATGAGAGAACTAAATGAAGTGAGAGGACAGACCATGCAGCTACTAGAGAACTTTCTAGATAGTGGGAATATTAACAGCAAAGTTCTGAGGCTGGACAATTTTTGGCACATTCAAGAAATCACAAAAGAACCCTGTTGGTTGTAGATGAGTAAGTGAATGAACTGCACGGCTGAAGCTAGAGAGGCGACCAAACCTCTACGCTGAGTGAGGTCGGGGTAGGGGAAAGGTTTGTAGCAAAAGGGTGAAATGATCTCTTGAATCACTCTGGAGGCTGGATGAGACTAGGCTGTGAGGGGCGGGAGAACGATTAGAAACTCATTCTAGAAGTGAGAATCCACATAAGAACTGCTGATGGCTCGGGCTAGGGGGAGAACTGTGGAGATAATGGAAGTAGTCAGATTTTGAATATATTCCAATGATAATAACCCATCATTTGTTCATGGACCAAGGATGGAGTATGGCACAAAGAAGGTGACTCTTCACCAAAGAAAGTGAAGTTTTTTAATAATCTTAAGAGTGGAGTTATTTACTAAGATAGGACAGAGTAAGAAAGAGAGAAACAAGTTTTAAGATAAATATTCAGTTTATAAAGTTTTGGGGGTTTTTGTGGTTTATTTGGTTTTTTTGTTGTTGTTGTTTTGGGTTTTTTTGACATCTTAGGTATGATGTACTTATTAAAACTTTCCACAGTTGCCGTAATTTGTAACTGGACATATTAGAGCCCAGGGAAGAAAGTATGGCTAGAAAAACAAATATGGAAATTATAAGCACATGGACGCCATTAAAACTGGGAAGCTGGCTGAGCACAGTGGGACACACCTATAACCCCAGCTACTTAGGAAGCTGAGGCAGGAAGATCACAAGTTCAAGGCCAGCCTGGGTAGCTGAATGAGCCCCCATTTTAAAGTTTAAAAATAAATAAAAGGACTAGGGACGTAGCTTCCTTAGCATGCATGAGCCCCTGGCCCAATCCCCAGTACTGCAAAAACAACCGAGACCGGATGAGACTCACCTAAGAAGTGAATTAGATAGGAAAGATCTGAGGACTGATCCTAAGCTCCCAACAGTTAGAAGCTGGATAGAGAGAAAGAGTGAAGAGCGAGAAAGAAGCAGCCAATAAGGTGGGAGGAGAAAAGACAAGAGGGAGTCAAATGCAAAATGTGTTTGAGCAAAGACGGAGTGACAGCGCTGAGTCAGAGATGCCTAAGACCGGGCAGTGAGTGACTATATTTGGAAACTCAGAAGACATTAGCAAACAATTTCAGGGAATGCTTGGAAATAAAAATGTCTTTGGGGGTGAGTTCAAGAATAAAACTTGGAAGTGAGGCAATCAAGTTACCTAGGGCCTTAGAACATATACGACCAACCCATTTGAGAGGTTTCGAAGGAAAGAGGAACAGAACAGTAGCTTGAGGGGGAGCAGGGTCCTGAGAGCCTGCTGGGGCTGACAAGCAGAGGGAGGACTGATGCAGCAGGAGAGAAGGAAATAGTCGAGAAGAAATAGGATCTTGTCCCCCAGTGCAGGCTTGGCCTCAAGTGAGGCATAAGTAGTTCATCTGTGGTAACAAGAAGAAAGTATAAAACTTATGGGTGGGCCGGGGAGTTAGCTCAGTGGTTCCAGCACCTGTCTTGCAAGCTCAAGGACCCGGGTTCGATCCCCAGTAACCACATGAAATACTGGGTGTAGAGACTTACACCCACCAGCAATCAGCACTACATACCACAGTCCTGGGCATGGTGGCTCACGCCTGTAATCCCATCACTTGGAAGGCAGAGGCAGGAGGATCACTGTGAGTTTGAGGCTGAGCTCAGAACCAGCCTGAAATATAAAGTGAAACCCTGTCTCCAAAAAAGAAACCTTATGGATACAAATCCAAATGAATTGATTAATTTAACAGTGGAGATTTTCTCTGATTGACTGTTTTCTCAATGAAATAAGGGAGGTCAGCACCGGAAAGAAAGATAGGATGGTGTTGGAGTTTGAGGAGAAAAGAGACATGAAATAATCCTCTTGAGAGAACATAAGTGGACCCAAGTGATATATGTGAGAATTGCTGGGCGGTACTAAGGGACCAGATAAATTAGTGGCCATGACTTAAAGTGCAGAAGGTCAAAGCAAAAGCATGTTGTTCTCTAACCACACTTCACAGTTGGCATAGGCCTGGAGCATGTGGGCAGCTGGATTTAACCAGAGCTGAGGCTTTACCAAGCAGAGGGAGAGAGAGAGCCCTTAGAAGTGAGGGTATTTTCTGTGGCAGAGTTATGACCCTTGGCCTCCAGGGTAGGTGCTGAGGAGGAGGACGCTGAAGGGCAAGTTTATCTCCCAGCCTGTTTCCTCCACAGATCTGTATGCCACAACTCATTTCAATAGTGACCCTGCTCTGCTGGCCGCTGTAGAACAACAGTTATCTGGCAACCTCGGCGATTTAACACCAAACAACTCTGTCCTGGGAAACCCTCTCCGGACACTGCGGTTGCCTCCTGGGACTTCAGAAGACAAAGAGATTCTGACCAAGAGGGCATTAAGCCCATCGAGGAGAGGATTCAAGCGGAAGGACAATAGCCTCGGCAATCTGAACCTAAAGCATGGCTTCCGAGATGGTACAGGCAGCAAGGCAAGTCTTGGCTTGTTTGTGTGTGTGCAAGAAACACATCAAGTCCGACCTGTTCACCTTAGGACTGGGGCTCTGCTGAGGATGGTGGTGGTTCTGACCAAGAGCGCTGGAGGCTCAAAGGGATTTTCAGAGGCCAGTGGCTGATGTCTCCAAGCGAAAGCCTTCTCCTGCCCTTGGGAAAGCCATTTTCCCACTGCTGCCGCTTTCTCATTTCCATCCCAGGGGACTATTTCTGTTCTACTTCCAAAGGAAAAACAGGGTAGAGAAGTTCATCGATAAGGAATGGTCCACAAGTTTACCAACGGGAAGGAACACAAAAATTGCAGGCAGTGCAGGGTTGGCTAAAGATTAGTCTCTTCAGTATCAATGTTTAGAATCTCAGTATGTTAGCAGTTTTTTCAGCCACACATAACTTACCTAATACCTCTTGTTTTACTCTTCTTTCCCAAAATTCTCATGCTTCTGGGCCAAGGATTTAACTCACCACCAGTTCCAGCGCCTGTCTTGCAAGCACAAGGTGCCGGGTTCAATCCCTGGTAACCACATACAATACCAGGTGTGGTCACGCCCATCAGCAATTAGTACCACATACCATAGTGCCTAGTGTGGTGGCTCATGCCTATAAGCCCACATTCAACAGGCAGAGGCAAAAGGATTGCTGTGAGTTCAAGGCTAGCCTGGTGAATTCAGGGCCAGCCTGAACTACAAATTGTGATCTTGTCTCAAAAAAAAAAAATCTCAAATATTTCTGATTTTTTTCTAGAGTAACAGCAAGGCTGGCCCTGAACTCTTGGCAGTCCTCCCGCTCCTGCCTCCTAAGTGCTGGAATTACAGGCGTGAGCCACCATGCCCGGCATTTTCTAAGGAATTTTTAGCTGAAAGTAGTTCAGAGGATAAATGAAAAAATCAAGAACCATTCCCACATATACAAAATATCTCAATTTTATAAAACCGCACTATGATAGCTTTTACACAATAAATCTTCAGCATTAATCAGTTCCTACTGTTAGTTTTTACCCCTGCTTTTGCATACATTGTTTACAGATAGTACCTTTTACTCTCCTCTCTAGTTAATTTTCCCCCCGGCCTTATTACCTCAAAGCATTCTCCTTAGAGGAAACACAGTTCTCAGGGCATCCTCTTCCTCTGGGCCAGTCACTCTCTGTCACATGACTCACTTGTCAGCTGATCATTTATTGCCCTATCACAGTGATGGAGAACCTTATGGAGTTTAATGACACAAACTGTGCCATGCTCACCGTAGGTTCACCATCACGGCCCTGTAAGGAAGTAAGATATTTTAGTCAAAAAAAGTTATTTCTAGTCACTTATGTTTTTAGGTGTTGGAAATCTTTTTGCACATTGGGATATTTCCAGGAGTAGTTTTGTTGTTGTTGTTGTTGTTGTTATTGGGGGTTTTTTTTTGGGGGGGGTTGTTTTTGTTTGATTGGCTTTTTGTTATTTTGTTTTGTTTTTCCTTTTAACTTTAAATATTTCCTACTTAGTTTTCAGAACTTGGAGGAAAGTGGTTATAATTTTTGTGCACCAAAGGGGGCACTCTTACAATATTTTCTTTAGCTTTTGGTCCTTTCTCAGCCACAAATGCCTATTTTATCAGACAAAAGCACTAATTATGGGTTAGGATATCTAGAAGGTCATATTACTTTGACATTCTAGGAAATTTTTACCTCTGTCATATTGTTAGACAATGGGCTTTTCTGGAGTATCTTAATTCTTATTTCTTTCTCCCTGTTATATATTATTTTCTTTATAAAGAAAGCTTTGGGAGAGCTATTTGAATATAAATATAAAACTTTTTTCTTTTCTTTATTTTTGGTATTGTACATAGTAAGCATACACTATACCACTGAGTTAAACATTCAAATATAAATATAAAAGAAACATACAAGTCTCTGGAAGAGATGTCAAAATTTTCTAAAAATAAAACACTAAAATTTGAAAAATTATTTTAAAATCCCATAGTGCACAAAGTTAAGCCATACATCATTTTGTGATTTAAGAATTTAATTTTGGGGGCTGGGGAGTTAGCTCAGTGATTCCGGCACCTGTCTTGCAAGAGCAAGGACCCGGGTTTGATCCCCGGTAACCACATACCATACTGGGTGTGGAGACTCATGCCCACCAGCAATCAGTACCACATACCAGAGCGCCAGGCATGATGGCTCATGCCTGTACACAACACTGGGGAGGCAGAGGCAGGAGGATTGCTGTGATGTGAGTTTGAGGCTGAGCTCAGGGCCAGCCTGAACCACAAAGCAAGACCCTGTCTCAAAAAAACCAAAAAAAAAAAAGAATTTAATTTTGGGTCAGGAGTAGTGCACATCTATAATCCCAGCCCTGGGGAGCTGGAGGCAGGAATATTGCCATGAGATTGAGGCTGGCCTGAGATACATAGTGCATTCAAGGCCAGCCTGAATTACATAGTAAAACCTTGTCTCAAAAAACCAAAACAAGCCCGGGATTTAGCTCAGTGGTTCTGGTGCCTGTCTTGCAAGCACAAGGACCCAGGTATGATCCCCAGTAACCACATACCATACTGGGCGTGGGGACTCACAGCCAGCAGCAACCAGTACCACATAACACAGTGCCGGGCGTGGTGGCTCACACCTGTAATCCCAGCACTGGGAGGCAGAGACAGGAGGATTGCTATGATGTGAGTTTGAGGCTGAGCTCAAGGCCAGCCTGAACCACAAAGTGAGACCCTGTCTCAAAAAAAACAAACAAAGAGGATTTCATTTTGACCAACTAACTTCAGAGACACAAGTTATAAATATATCTCTGAAATTTGTTGATCAAAATTAAATTACATTTTAGATTTTTTTTAGGAGAATGTATATATAATCTCCCCCAAACCCATAAGCCATAATTTGAAAATTAGAAAAACCTATGAAAAGTAAGATTATCTCAAAATTCATAAAAGTTATCCCCAACTCTTCCTGTATTATGCTAGAAAACATGTTTCCAAGTTTCTCCATGATATTGACACAAAATTACAACACACAAACTGATGACATTAAATACTCTTTTTTTTTTTAGAGATAGGATCTTTGTAGTTCATGCTGTCCCTGAACTCACTGTGTAGCCCAGGCTAGCCTCCAACTCACAGCGGTCCTCCTGCCTCTACCTCTTGAGAGCTGGGATTCCAGGTATAAGCTACCACGCCCACCATTGTGACATATGGTACCTTGGATCGAATTTAGAACCTTGCACTTACCAGGCAGACGCTAGAACCACTGAGCTAAATTTCCAGCCCTTCAGTGTTCTGTTTAATTAGCTAATTAATTTGCCACAGTTTTTTCATCAGAAGTACTAGAAATTGAGGAATAATTTGGTTATTTTGAGTTTATACCAGTTCTCTTGAAATGCACGAGACTATAGAAAAGATAGGTAGATAAATTTGTACAATAAAATTTACAATTATATAAATGTCAAGATAGAGGGTCAGGATTTAGCTCAGTGATTTTGGTGCCTGCTTTGCAAGTACAGGATCCTGAGTTTGATCCCCGGTAACCATGCCCGGCATGGTGGCTCACATCTGTAATACCAGCACTTTCGAGACAGAGGCAGGAGGATTGCTGTGAGTTCAAGGATCACCTGGGCTACATAGTGAGCTCAGAGCCAGCCTGAACTGCAAAGCAAAACCCTATCTCAAAAAAAAAAAAACAAACTGTCAAGTCAGAGAATAAAAATAATTATTACTACACAGGTTTATCTATAAATCTATACCTTATCTGTATATACATAAAAAGTTGGTTCTTTCTAAATAGAATGTTATATATTAATATAAGAGAAGCTTATTTTGAACTATAATTTTTTATTCCATTCCAATTTTACTTTATGACATTTAGTATTATTAAATATTCTACAGTTTAATATTTTCATATTATATAATATGTTGAACCATAGACATAAGTGTCAAACAGCACAGATTTTTAATGTATTCTAAAAATCCCTGCAAAAAAATTATCATGATAGAAGATATTGTTACCTTTGAAATTATCCTTGACTATCTTATGTGTTTGCCTTGGGCATAAATAATGTTTTTACATCCAACTAAACGATGAAATCATCTTTCCTTTTTCTTTTTACAGAGATATTAATCCTTTAACATTACTGTGTAAGAATGACAAATGGTTGGTTTCTTTTTTTTCTCTTGAGCCTCTCTGTAGTGACCTGGGCAGTTTGCATGGTTTGCCAGGAAATCATAGTCCCCCGATCTCTGCCAGAACCCCCCATGTGGCCACAGTCCTCAGGCAGCTCCTGGAGCTGGTGGATAAGCACTGGAGCGGCTCTGGCTCCCTGCTGCTCAACAAGAAGTTCCTTGGTGAGTGGACACACTCTCAGTTCCCAGAGGGCAGCTGGACCTTCCTCTGCTCTGTACTCTAACAGCCACATGATCCCCTTAACTCGAAAGGAAACTGTTTTTCTATCACTTAGCAAAAACTTCTCAGAAACACCACAATTGACAGATCTGCATTTTCTCACACCCTTCCTTTTTTTTTTTTTTTTTTTTAATTTTTTGAGACAGGATCTCATGTAGTTCAGGCTGGCCCTGAACTCACTATGTAGCCCAAGCTGGCCTTGAATTCATAGAAATTCTCCCGCTTCTGCCTCTTAAGTGCTGGGATTACAGACATGAGCCACCACGCCAAGCACTGTGGTATATGGTTAATGGGGATTGAACTAGGGACCTTGAGCTTGCCAGGCAGACACTAGAACCACTGAACTAAATCCCTGGCTGTCTTCCTTATTTTTGTACAAATTTTTGTTCCCTCCTGTGATGTGTGTGAGTGTGTGTGTGTGTGTGTGTGTGTGTGTGTGTGTGTGTGTGTGTGTGGTCTTTGGTAAGATATAGAATGATCCACACTTATAATAAAGAATAGTCCTTCTGGGGCCAGGGATTTAGCTCAGTGGTTCTGGCATCTGCCTTGCAAGTGCAAGGCCCAGGGTTTTGATCCCTGGTAACCATATACAACAATACTGGGCATGGAGACTCATGCCCACCAGCGATCAGTACCACATACCACAGTCCTGGGCATGGTGGCTCACGCCAGTAATCCCAGCACTCAAGAGGCAGAGGCAAGAGGATTGCTATGAGTTCAAGACTGAGCTCAGGACCAGCCTGAACTACAAAGCGAGACCCTGTCTCAAAAACAAAAACAAAAAAACTAGAAACTTTAAAAAAAAATTGTAAAAATAAAATCTCTAAGGGTTAGGTGCTTTCCTAACATGGAAGAGACCTTAAATTTGATCCCTAGCGGTAGAGATGAATAAAGCAAAACCAGAAACAGTGAAGGGACTAACAGGAGACAAACAGCCCAGTTATTCTCCTTCCTTTAGCTGATCTATTGCTCCCATGTGGTAGGAAATCAGCCCTGGGAGCCACTAAACAGTGACGGGGACCTACATCCTCAGGAGGGGTGCTGCTGTTCTGTAGAGGATGTGGGATATAATTTCTCATCCCTCATAAACACTTCTTACATCCATTTAATAAGGAGATAATTAGCTGCTAGTTACTGACTAAGAAGTCTGTGTTTTCATGTTTAAAATTGGCCCATGTGTCCACCCTGAATTTTTGCCAGGTCCTGCGCGAGATTTGCTTCTGTCTTTGGTCGTCCCTGCTCCTCTTCAGCAGCGGTGTCGCTCACATCCTGAAGACACTCCGAAAGCTTTCCACAGGAGAGAGAATGACCTGAAGGAGGCTGGGCAGCCCATCCCCAGTGACATGGTACAGCTCCCTCATCTTGCTTCTTCCTCTTCCTTTACTAGGAAAAGACAGAGAAGCAGGACAGAAACAGTTCTGGGCCCTGAAGATTATCATCATCACGAATACCTAGACACTCCAGAGCCAAAATAGGGAAAAGTCAGGCTAGACATGAGCCTTGCCAGGACAGGAACAGTTTGAGCTTCTGCAAACATGACTCCCTCATCCTGGTCCTAATCTAAAAAAAAAAATTCTAAAGCAAGAAGTGAAATGGAAAGAAGAAAGAAAAAACAATCCTAGCATAAAAATATGTAGGGTCATGTTCTTAGAGGTTAGGGTGTGGTTATGTTGTGGCCCCAGTGAGGAAAACCAAACATCTCTACATTTTTCTTCCTCCTTTCTGATGGTGTTAAGAGCACAGAAGGAGAGAGAAGGAGCTCAGTCTCAGGCTTTTCTCTCTTCAGTTAACACTAGAAGATTTTCAACTCACCAAGTTCTAGAAATTAGATACTGTAAGTAATGATGAATGCTCAGTACAAGTCATGAACAGCCCACAGGAAAGATCTGACTCCATGTGATAAATTTAGCGGAGCAGTTTTACCAATGAGTTAAAAGTCTAGTGAGAACATCACACAGATTCTGACCTTCACTCAGTTTATTACCAATTAGAAAGCAAAGATTCCTTTGTCCTATACATGGACTTTTGTGGATTTCAGATTCTTAATATATCAATGTTTTGTTTTCTGGTCTAAAGGAAAGCTTGAAGCAAAAACTGGTCAGGGTGCTGGAGGAGAACCTCATTTTGTCAGAGAAAGTTCAGCGGTTGGAGGAAGGTGCAGCCACTTCAGTTGTGAGTGGGCACCAGTCCCAAACTTACGGTAAGTGTGGGAAAGCCAAGTGTGGGACTTCCCAAGACAACTGTCTATAGATGACCTGTCTATGTCTCATGGCTTATGTGGCAGCCTTTGGCTTACTTGGTTATTACTTATCCTAGGAATTAATGGAAACAGTCATCTTACCACAGAGAATTGTAATGCAGGTAGCTTGAGTTACCAGATCAAGGTCTTTGTCAGCAAAAACATGGAAATGTTATTATTGCCATTATTTTTGTTCTGTTTGTTTTGTTTTGTTTTGTTTTTGAGACAGGGTCTGGCTTTGTAGTTCAGGCTGGCTCTGAGCTTGGCCTCCAACTCACATCACAGCAATCCTCCTGCCTCTGCCTCCCAAGTGCTGGGATTACAGGCGTGAGCCACCATGCCTGGCACTGTGGTATGTGGTACTGGTTGCTGCTGGGGTGAGTCTCCATGCCCAGTATTGTATGTGGTTACCGGGGGATCAAACCCGGGCCCTTGCTCTTGAAAGACAGGCACCAGAACCACTGAGCCAAATCCCCGGCCGTTGTTTTGGTTTTTTGAGATGGGGTTTCATTGTGTAGTTCAGGATGGCCTTGGACTCAACGTGTAGCACACTGGCTGGCCTCGAACTCACAGTGAGCCTCTTATCTCAGCCTCCCAAATGCTGGGATTTGGGGCATGTGCCACCATGCCTGGACTGTCATTATTTTTGAGAATGATACTTGTCTTTTGTGATTATAACACTAGAATATATTCTCTATAGGAAGTTTGAAAAATATAAGCAAAATACAGCCCTAATACCTTGCAATAACTACTATTAGTGTTTTGGTATATTTCTTTCCAACTTACATCTATATAAATATTTTTAACTCAAAATTTAAAATTATGTCCTGCTTCTTAGGAAACAATTTACATAAAATAAACTGCTCATGGCCGGGGATATAGTTCAGTGGTTCTGGCACCTGTCTTGCAAGAGCAAGGACCCGGGTTTGATCCCCGGTAACCACATAATAATACTGGGCGTGGAGACTCACCCCAGCAGCAACCAGTACCACATACCACAGTGCCAGGCGTGGTGGCTCACGCCTGTAATCCCAGCACTCGGGAGGCAGAGGCAGGAGGATTGCTGTGATGTGAATTGGAGGCTGAGCTCAGGGCCAGCCTGAACCACAAAGCGAGACCCTGTCTCAAAAAACCTTTAAAATAAATAAATAAATAAATAAATAAAATAAAATAAACTGCTCATATTTTAAGTTTGATCCTAATCGAAGTATGAAACATAGAACCAGGGATTTAGCTCAGCAGCACCCTTCCTGTCTGGCAAGTGCAAGTTCTGAGTTGGATCCCTAGTACTGAAAAAAAAAAAAATTCTATCTCTTTCTGAGAAAGTTTCTTCATACTCTATGTCCTTGGCTTCCCCCTCCCTCCAATCTAGCCAATCACAATTCTAGTTTCTATATCCTAATGTTACTAATTTAATGGCATAGGCAAGTCCAACACTATAACGTGATATACTGCGTTTATCTCTCTGGTCTACTGTGTAATTAATTGTTCCTAACGTTTGTTATTATAAACAAAGCTTCCGTTATTTATAATAATGCATATTATAAATATAGTACTAAAGAGAGAATATACATAATTCTAAAGAATTCTGAACATTTGAAAGAAAGACCTAAAGTGGGAGAAGTGACCTTAGAATGAACATGCTTCTTTGAAATCATCTTTCTTCCATGCTGATTGAGCCAAGTCCTAATAATGCTACTGTTCACATCTGAACACTTAAATTTTTATGTACATTTCATAGGAAATATTTTCATAGGAATGAAATGTTTTCATAGGAAATATTCCTAGAAGTAAAATTAGTTGGTCAAAGGATGAGGACATTTTTGAGACCCTTGTTACACATTCCAGTCACTCCCAAGAAAGGTGGTTTCAACTTACACTCACATCAAAGTATTCTTGGATGCCCTTTCACTCCACCTTTGCACACACTATTTTTAAAAATGTTTGCCATTGTGTAAATGAAAAAGTAATGTATCATTGAAGTCCCCCCTCTCTCTCAAAGCAGGATCACACTATGTAGTTCAGGCTGGCCTTGAACTCATTATGTATCCCAGGCTGGCCTCAAATTCAGTGGTAATCCTTCTGCCTCAACCTCCCAAGTGCTAGGATTATAGGTGTGCACCACTAAAACCAGGTTAAATCTTGATTTATACTATTTTATTATTGACATAGGCCGTATTTCAGATATAGCCTAGCTCAGCTCTCCTGAACAAAGTATTGCAGGGATTTAGATTGATGTGAGAAACGTGATGTGGAAGTATTGAATTTCCATTGTTAAATCTCACTGCTGATACCAATAAGCTTGAATAATAATAAAAATAATTAGTCTACATTTACTGACTGAAAATAAGTATTTGTCCATAAGATCCTTACTTTCAATCAACCATAACAAGTATGACTTTGCAGCCCTGTTTTCTACCTTCTAGATCCCTGCTCTTTAAAACTATTGGGCCTTTCCTCAAACCTACTGTTTTTTTTTTTAACAAGGTCCCAGGAGATTTTTAAGCATAATAATGCTTAGGAAGCACCATTCCAGGGCTGTGATGTGGCTCAGTGGTACAGGTCTTGCCTAGTATGTGTGAACCCTCAGGTTCAATTCCCAGTACACACACACACACACACACACACACACACACACACACACACACAGCTCTGTTCTAGGAGACCGTCCCTCTTAGGGCCAGAGTTCCTGTGTTTTTACCTACCTCAAGAGCAAGCAGTGTAGCCCATTTGGGAAGGTTACAGTGACTATCTTGACCACAAATTCAGTTTCTAAAGCCCCCATTGAGTTATCATTTTGTGCTAGATGCAGTTCTAGGTGTTTGCACCAAATTGTGGGAAGTGGGCCGGGAGTTAGCTCAGTGGTTCCGGCACATGTCTTGCAAGCGCAAGGACCCGGGTTCGATCCCGGTTAACCATATACCATACTGGGTGTGGAGACTCACCCCAGCAGCAACCAGTACCACATACCACGGTGCTGGGCGTGGTGGCTCACGCCTGTAATCCCAGCACTCAGGAGGCACAGGCAGGAGGATTGCTGTGATGTGAGTTGGAGGCTGAGCTCAGGGCCAGCCTGAACTACAAAGCAAGACCCTGTCTCAAAAAACCTAAAAAAAAAAAAAAAATTTGTGGGAAGTGACGAGTGAATATTCACAAGCTGAGATGGAGAATACAGCTGCAGCCTAAGACCTGTTTCTGGCCTGTGCTAAGTGAGAACAGTTATCTCACTGAATCCTCACAGTGGTGCTATGGGCCAGGGTCATTAGCCCCAGGGAAACTCACACAGATGAATTAACATCTGTGATAGTGAGTGGTTGAATTTTAATTCAGATCTGTTGCCAAACCTCACATTCTCGCCACTAAAACTCCTATCTTCGCGGAAGGGAATGGTGAGTGGGGTGTAACCACAGTGCCACAGGGCCCTCAGTTCGCAGGGTGTCCCTCTGAAGACGTCATTCAGCTCTGCTCAATGACGAGAAGCTTGCCCTTTTGCTCACTTCTGTCTCTGGTGCCCTTTGTAGATGATCTTCTACACAAAAACCAACAGCTGACCACGCAGGTGGCTTGCCTGAACCAGGAGCTTGCCCAGCTGAAGAAGCTGGAGGAAACAGTTGCACTTCTTCATGAAAGTCAGAGGTAGGACAGGGTCTGACTAGCGGGTTTCTGGGACAGATATTTACTTTGTTTTATGTCCTCTTTGCTTTCCTGAGAAAGTTGACCCACCTACACCCTTAGCAAACTAACTGCAGTGCGATGTAAATCTCCTATACCTGGCCACTTAGCTCAGGGATCAAAGCACCACTCCCATGACTACTTTTATACACCCGGGACTAACCATGTTGGCTGGCATTCGTGGGCTGCAACACCGCAACCGCTAGTTTCTCACTGGGTCAGAGCGGACCTTTATTTGGGACAGCTAACTCTGGTCACTATGTACCCCTAGAATCAGCCACCTACCTCCTCTGGGAAATGACTGCACACTATTGGTCACAGCAGATGCATCTAGAGCTCTCTCAGCAGAGTGATAGGGAAAGAATCCAAAGTATGTGGGCTCTTCAGAGGGCTCAAAGGCATCGAGCTCTTCACAGAAGAGCACTCTCAGGATGAGGCAGAAGAGTACGGAGTGGGGACCTCCAGGCCATTAAAAATTCCAGGGAAGGCCTTGGGATTCTGACTTGCTGGGACTTCAAGTGACATTTAAATATAAGCACCTCATCCCCAAACCTTCAGTCCTAACCTTTACCACTAATTTGCACTGGGACAACTTCATCTTCAAAGAATTAGATTCAGATCTCACCTGGATGATGGCTTTTTAAAAAATTTTTTTAGGGGTCAGGGATTTAGTTCAGTGGTTCCAGCGCCTGCCTTGCAAGCACAAGGACCCAGGTTCGATCCCCAGTAACCACATACAACATTGCCAGTTGGGCTGACTCACGCCCGCCAGCAATCAGTACCACATTCCACAGTGCCAGGCATGGTGGCTCACACCTGCAATCCCAGCACTCGGGAGGCAGAGGCAGGAGGACTGCTGTGAGTTTGAGGCTGAGTTCAGGGCCAGCCTGAACTATAAAGCGAGAGACCCTGTTTCAAAAAAAAAAAAGTTATGATTTAAGGGTAGAAATGAGAGGCTCAATCAGGAGCCAGTATTTGAGTGCTTCTACTTAACCTCATCACAAAAGTGCTTTGGAAAGTATAAAATAACCACTCTTTAACATGTGAAATGTATTGTTTCTGTAGCCTGGAACACAATCACACAGTGGTAATGAAGACACTCTAGGCCTCTTTTTAAAATAAGCCATTCAGAAATTGGAGAATTCTGTTGAAGGATATTATTTCATTTTGTATTTATCTTTAGCAAACCTTTCAGACCTGAAAAGCATCTGTTTTGCTTTTGTGACTTCATGCCTGCCCCTCCCCCAGATCCCTGGTGGTAACTAATGAGTATCTGCTGCAGCAGCTGAATAAAGAGCAAAAAGGTTATTCTGGGAAAGCAGTCCTGCCCCCTGAGAAGAGCCATCATCTGGGGAGATCGTCGCCCTTTGGGAAAAGTACTCTGTCTTCCTCTTCACCAATGGCACACGACACGGGTCAGTATCTAATACAGAGCATCTCAGAAGCTGCCCCAGAGCCTAGTTTGTGGAGCTAGCATTGAACAGCTCGGCGGCCACCTCCTTCCTGTCCACAGAAGCCTCTCGGTGTCATTGACACCAGGGTGGTGGTGTTTACTCCTCCAGATTAAGAAAAATCTTATTCAGATTATATTGTACTGTCCTTTTTATTTCTCTGTTTATCTGCTCCCAGTGAGTCATTTTCTCCTTCTGCCCCTACAAATTGTTGCCACTTAGTCCTAAGCATCATATCACACAGAAACATTTGACTGAAAATGTTGAAAAGGAAAAAAGCACTAGACACTTTTTTGGTCATTGTCATTTGAAATTATGTGGTAGCGAAAGAACCACCAGGGGTCTTTGCGTTAGAAAACATTTTGGAGACTATGCATTGACTCAACGGACCTGCCTGGGATTTCCTCCTGCAGCAGCCAATAGGTGACTGGAGTCTGCTCCCAAGCAGCCCAGTGTAGTTAGGGAGAAAAGTACAGACTTGTATGATGAGCCTGCAGCACGGAATTGGTGCCAATCAGGTCCACACAGAAGCTCAGAGGTGAAGCGGTGGCACGCACCTGTAACCGACACTCTGGGAGGCTGAAGCAGGAGGCTTGCAAGTTTGAGCCAGATCTGAGCAACTTCGAATTTCAAAAAAAAAAAAAAATTTAATGAAAAAAGGGGTTGGGATACAGCTCAGTGAGAAGGCCCTGGGTTCAGACCCGGTAACACACCCACAAACACAAACACTCACAACACACACACACACACACACACACACACACACACACACACAGAGAGAGAGAGAGAGAGAGAGAGAAAGCTCCAAAGAAAAGGATTTGAGAGACAACAATCCAATGGTCTGTGAGTGCAAGCTGGTGGAAAAGCAGCAGGATGGTAACAAGGCAAGGGATGCAAAGCCTCCCGGATCAGTGCAGGGTCTGGAGCCCCAGAGGACTCTCTGGGCACAGAGGGGATGGAACGTGGCACAATGAGAGCAGGAACTGGCAAATCATTCTAGCCTATGAAATGCAACATCAGGGAAAATGTCTCCAGAGAAAATGTCTCTAGAGTCTCCTGGTTGAGAACAAGTAGAAGGTGACTAGGCAAAGCATGGAGCCAAGGGCACGAGCAGTGGGGAAACTACAGAAAGAAGCAGCAGGGGCTCAGAAGGGGCGGGACAGCAGGGCTCTCAGGGAACCAGGGGGCTTGAGAAAGGGGACACTGGAGAGCAGCTCCTTATAGATTTTTGGTTGGCATGGCAGAGGAATTTGAGAGGCTTTGTCTGTGTGATGCATGGGCTCATGGTGTGCAGGGTCAGAGAGGAACCACGAGGGGCTGGGCAGCAGAGAGGCGGCAAGGGCAGCCCACTCACAGGTGTGCCAGCCTAGGCTCAGCATCCATTCTGCATGCAAGTGCTCTGCATTTCTTTCTCCTTTTCAATACTGGGGACTGAACCCAGGGCCTTTATACCCCAGCTCCCTACTCATCTTTTTGAGAGAGTCTTGCTAGGGAGCTGGGTTGCCCAGGCTGGGCTTGACTGTGCAGTGCTCCTGCCTCAGCCTCAGAGCGCTAAGATTTTGGTCTGCATCACCATCCCCAGCTAGCCTGCATTTCTTAATCCCAGTTGAACAGGAAAGATAATGCAGCTAGCTGGTTTCTCTGTAGCTGATAGTGCTGGACAGTGCAGAGGGGGAAGACTGTTCACCTTATGTGATGTTACTCTACCTTCAAAAGGAAGCTTGAGAGAGAGCCGGAAGGATCGACACTCCTTTGTCTCCTGCCTGAGGTGCTGTGCAGAAAAGGATACTTATTATCATACAAATGAGTCATAAGACCCACCTGTCTGCGGTACAGGACATGCAGATTCTGTGCAGCTTCCCAAGAGGGCACTGACAACAAGAGCTCGGAGCCTCTTTGATCTGATCTCTGTGCTCTAAGCGGCTAGTGTGAGAAATGACAGTGAGCACAACCTCCCTGACCCACAATGCCATTGTCACTGGCCTGTCCTGGAACCACTGGAGACCTCCAAAGAGCTGATGTTTTGTCTAGAAAAGGGAATATTGGCCGGTGGCCTTGTTTCACCAGAGCCTGCGGCCACCTTCTAGGCAGACCATCCAGGAGAGGCAAAAAGAGCCTGCTCTTCCCACTGCCCCAGCCCTTCCTGCTCTTGGGTAATCAGCTGATAATGGCTGCCCCAGAATGTGCTCAGTGCACCCCTAAGTGGGAATAAAGAACCTAACCCAGCCCTGACACCCTCCCCACCTTTCCCTTTGTCCCCAAAAGAGGCTGGCCCTGGCCCAGGCCAGCTCCCTTCACTTCTGGTTTTCCTTGTGTGGCTCTTAGTCCTGCAAATAGGAGTAAGGAAGGGCCAAGGAGTTGTCACTATGTGGAACTAACGACCCAGCACAGGGGACCGAAGACCCCTAAAGTGAGAAAAATAGAAGAGTTCCTCACCTGAGCCTGACACTAGCAGGAGAGAGAAGACAGGAGTGGGGCGGAGATGGGCCTGGGAAGTTCTGTGGCTGGGGGGTGGGGCAGGGCCACTCTGACAGGCAAGGCCTTCCCAGTGTCCAGTTTGACTGCCCATCCCACAGATCTCAGCCACCCTTCCCTGGCAGCTTGGCTTTGTTAGCAAGAATACTCGAGGCTTTCGGCTACCAGGAGGCTCAGGAGAGAAGCTCACAGATGGGGTAGCAATGGCATTAGCTGCCATGTTCCAGACTCTGGCCCTTGGTTAGACTCCTTATCGGTTTCCGGAACACGAGGTTGTATTCCCACCAGAGGGATTTGGATGTTCATCCAGTCCTGTCTCTGGGTTCCTCCAAGCCGCATGACCAGTTCCAAGAATGGACAAGTCATTGCTCTCCTCTGTATCACAGGCTCCCTCCCCTACCATCCATAGCTGGGGGTGTGGCCCAGTCTGGAGACTGGCACATTTGGTTCGTGATGACCATCTGCCAGTAAGTGAAAGCTGTGGGTGGGTCTTGGAGTCTCTCTCTCTCTCTCTCTGTGTCTGGAAAAGCTTGCAATCCACATTCCCCGAGGCGAGGGGATCACTCTTCTGCTGGTGGACAAGGCAGCAGGAGGCAGCTGAAGGAACTTCTCAGCCTGACAGCCCCCCAGGGAGGAGCCTGCTGCCTGGCCGGGAGGGAAGGTTCTGCTGAGGCCAGGTGCCAGGCTACAGCCTCTACTTCCCACCGGCCCTCCTCTGCCTGAGCCACACTCCCTGTCTATCTCTCTCACCCTAGGTGTTTAGGCCCAAGGGATTCGAGGCCACCTCAGTTGCCCTTCTTTACCTTGTATCTGTGGGTCAGGAAAGAGGGTGAGTTTTTGTGAGTGCGTGCCTTTGAAGCCTTTTCTAAAACCCTTGGGAGTGGCCCACTGCTGGTGAGGCCCTAGGTCCTATCAGTCCTCTTGTCATAGCAGGGAGTTGGCACCAAAGCCTCGGGCTTGGGAATAGCTCTGGCCCAACAGAAAGAGGAATTGCAAACTCCCAGAAGCCCTGAGGACTGGAGAGGTGCCACCCGGCCAGCTGGGTGGTGAACAGAGGGGAAAGAATTAGCACAAGGAGGCGCCTTCACTGTGGGACAGTCCCCCGGCCACCAGTGTGACCAGCACAGGGTGCCAGGCTCTGTCACTGGCCATCTGGCCCCACTTTTGGAAATCAGTGTTTAGGCTCACTGTGCTAAGAAAGCCTGGTCTGGAGGCAAGAGGAATGTCCAGCTTCCTCTGCAGAGGCCCTTCCCCTCTGGGTCTTGGTTCCCTTGGCGATAGCGAGGGAGATGAAACAGGCATGGTGGGTGGCGCACACCTCTAATCCTTCCTCTCAGGAAGCTGAGGCAAAAGGATCACTGGGAGTTCAGGGCCAGCCTAGGCCACACACGAGTTCAAGGTCAGCCTGAATTATAGAGCAAGACCTTGTCTCAGAAACAAAAGAGAGAGAGGGAGAGAGTTGAACTATATACTCTCTCAGATTCCTCTTGGTCTTGAGTTTTCTGAGATTCTTGCCTTGGCAGCCCCCTGCTGACAGGCTTAGAATTAGCCCGGGCATTGGGGTCTCTGCTAAGGTGTGGCCCCGACCAAGCTGCTGTCTCATCCTCCTGCTGTTGTGCAGAGACTGGCTGTGACGTCAGGCTCCAGATCAGGGCCGAGTTAAAAGGCTGTGCATTTCCCTCAGGGCGTCTCTGGCAGTCTCACTCAGCACTAATGGAAGAGACTCCTGGGTCTCTCTCTGGGCAGGGCAACCAGAGGGCTGAGGGAGTTCAGCAGGAAGTGAAGGTCTTGAAGGAGGCATTGGGACGTGAACGTCATTACTGAACCAGGCCATACTGGTACAAAAGGTGTCTTTATTGAGGTCTGAGTACGAATTAGGCACTTGGCCAGAGCAGCAGCTTAAATATGAGGCAAGCAGGCAGGGGTCAGCCATACCTGGATCAGGCTGGGTGGTGAGGGTATAGGCACAGACCTTCCCCAGACAGAAGTCGGGGAGGGAAGAAGAGGAGGAAGGGGGTGCAGAGAAGTCTGGGTCAGAGGCCTGGTGGGCTGGCTGGCTGGGGCTGGGCAGGAAGCTCTGGGTGGCAGGTCCAGCAGGGAAGGAACCAGGCTTTCTTGCTCCACGTACCCCAGAAGCCCAGGCCTGAGCCCCTGGCAAGGGCAGCCACACTGGGGCCTTCCCAGGCCTCACTTCTTCACCTTGGCATCATAGGTGCCCGCATTCTTGTAGGCACTCACATAGCCACTGTCATCCAGGATGTCTTGCCGCCCAGCGATGCCCTTGCCCTTGCCGCTCTCATCGAAGCGCTCTTTGTGGGAGCCAGTATACTTGCTGGTGTCAGTCAGCCGCTCCACAGCGCCCCCTGTTTTTGCTTTCTGTTTAGACAGAGTTCCCCCAAGGGCTCTTGGTGAGGGAGCTTGGCCCTTTCCCAGCCCCCAGTGGAAATTCCCCACATCCCCTCAGTGGCCAGCAGAGACCAGCAGGACACTTACAGTGACGCCTAGGTTGGCTGGTTCCTTGCCTGCCACCAGCTGGCAGATAGCATCAAAAGCTTCCTCCTTGCTCTTTCCCTTGAACCGCTTGGTGGCCAGCTCTTCCAGGGCCTTCTTGAACTCCTCATAGTTGATGACCCGAGCTGACTTGCCCCTGCCAGGCACATGGGCATCATGAGTATTTGCACTTCTCTGTGTCCTCCCTGGTTCTAGCCCCAATGCCCCACCCTCTGGGAACATAAGAATCAGGGGCTGCCTAGTCTCACTTGACTTTGGAGAAGACGATGTCAACGTCGGTCCCTGTCACAGCCTTGCCATCAGCCACTTTGCAGTCCTTGCACAGCTTGGCCCAGTTCTTGCCATTCATCTCTTGCCCACTTGCTTTGGGGTCACCATGGATGGCAAACTTGCGGAAGCTCTCCTGCAGCCCAGCTACGTCCGTGCTCTCTGCCATGCCACCCTGTGAGGACCCACCTTGGTCACCTCCTGGCCACGCTTCCTCCCCACCACAGCCCAGAACATCCTTGTTTCCACCTCAAGACCAGCAGGGTCTGACTTGGTGGTACTCCTGCTACAGACCCTTAGTCTCGGGCTGCCCGAGGCAGGCATCTACCTGGACCCCAGACCCAGAGGAAGAGCCTAAAAGGTCAATTAGTGCCACCCCTTGGCTCTGAGTAGGACTTGGAAAATGAAATCACGGTGCCCACACCAGGCTGGGAACAGAGTGGCACTGTCCAGAAAGACTATGAGGGCAGCAGCTGGGACATAGCTTTGTCTGGCCCTGGCACAAGGCCTGCTAGGATGGATGTGAGGGCTGTGGAGCAGGCCCCCTCCTTCCCTGGAAGCTCTGCAGCAAGCTGGGTCAGGGCCAGCGTGCTGGCCTGGCTGGACAGGTATTTAGCAAAGACAGTGTTTCTGTAAGGGTCGTGAAGATCCAGCGAGACCCAGGCCAGGCCTGAGAAGGGAGACAGCACAGGCAGCAGTGCAGCCTCAGGCAGGGGTGCAGCTGGCCCAGCCGGAACCTTGTTACTATTTGCTATTAAACAAAAACATGAGGGGAGCGGGAGCTTGGGGCTGGCTTGGCCACAGTTTGTGAAGCCTGGAGACAGTTGCTAAGGGAGGGTGGTGCTGCTTGGAGAATGTTGCTAAGGGCAAGATGGTGTCAGGGCGGCTCAGGGTGAGGCTTCCAATGCTGCTGGGCTGGGCTGGGCTGGGCTGGGGAGCAGGGGCCCACGGGTGGAGCATGCCAGCACTCCCTGTGCCTAGGGCACAACTGTGGCTTCCTGGCTCCTTGCCACCTATTGGGTCTGCAGCATCCCAGTCTATTCAGTTTAGGAAGAGCAGGAGATGTAGGGTAGCCTGGGTGGAGGGGGTAGAATAAGTACTCACCCCCAAGAGGCAGCATGGCAAGTGGAACCATGGCCTTGGCACTGTGATGCTCCATGAAGTGTATGTCCCTCCACAGAGGGCCCCTACCACACCCTGAGCATGGCCCCAGGCGTCCACATCCCCGAGACCCAGAAGCACATGGACCTAGCCCTCCACACCCTTGGCCTTACACCGCTGTCACTCCCAAAGTCCAAGTCCTGCACTGCTGCTTCCCCATCCACACCCACAGCCCTGGGACTAAAGGCCTGATCCTTCCCTCAGTTTTCAACCCTTATGGACTAGCAGATCTGCCCGAGATCCCCCAGTAATACCCTCTGTAATACCTTGCTCGAAAGTCTCATGACCATAGACCTCCAGTTTGGCCCTCTGACCACACCCTCAGGCAGGAGCACAGGTGGTGTGGAGGCCTCCCTGAGGGAGCACCACTGCAGCCTCCCCTTCGTACCCTGCAGACCTTACTGAGACTCCTTGCCAGACTCAGCAGTGCAACCCTCACAGGACCACAACCCCTGGCAGGGCCTGACCACCCCCTCAGCACCTCACTTTGCCCCACACTCTCCGGCCACACTCAGCTCTGTACTGTAGCCCCCGCCAGTACCCAACCTACACAGGGACGTCCTGGACCCAGGACCCCCACCCCCACTACAGCCTCCTGACCACACCCTCAGTCTCAGCCACCATCTTTATTGTCTCTTACAGGAAAGTCTGGGCCACTGCCCAGCTTCCCCATCGTCCTCCACTACCGCTGGCCTTGACACTCTGAGCCCCTTCCTGGTGACTGCACTCATCTCTAAGTTGCAGGGACTTCTGTGGGACCCCAGACCTGTTTGGCACTGCCTTCTCCTTGGATGCGACCTCCCACCAAACCCTGATGCCCTGCATCCGGTTTACCAAGCACAGTATGGTCCAGGGGAGCTCGGGTACCACAGGACTCTTGTCTCACAGGCCGGGGAGAGTCCTGCGTCCAGGGCTCACTCCCGTCAGTGGGAAGATGGGCTCTTGGTAATCTCTGGGCAGTCCAGGTGGAACAGCCACAGGGAGCAGCCAGGAGGTCTGCAGGCTCAGGATGGCACAACCGCACCCGTAAACCATGGCCACGGTCCCTCCAGCGGGGACAGCTGGCGTCATCAATCATCCGAGCAGGGGGCCTGGGGGTAGGGCGGAATGCTTGGGGCGCGGTGGGGCCGATCAGCTGGTGTCCTCCGCTCTGTACCATCTGGAGTTAGGGCCCCTTTCAAACCACTCCCACCCACCCATCATTGCGCAGGGTACTGATCTGGGTGGTCGGCGTCCGGGTGTCCTACCGGCTTCAATCTCGTGGCTGCTCCTGCAGCGCGCGTTCAGATGGACAGAAAGACACAGCAACTGGCCGAAGGATGCGGGAGACCAGGCGGCTCCACAGCTCCGCTCCCTGCCGGCTTCGGGGCGGGACTGCAGCCCGGGCGGCTCCGCAGTATTATCCCCTGTTTCTCGGGTCTCTATAGAGACGCCCGAGTCCCGCCCCCCAGGCCGTCTCGGCGAAAGAGTGACCAAGGTCACGCGGGCTCCGCCCACCAGGCCCCGCCCTCCTCGCAGCCTCGGGGTCTGCGCGGAGACGTTGTATCTCGCTTCCCTGTGTCTTCTGGTGGCTCCACAGGGGAAAGGCTCCCAACCCGGGCTCCGCCCAGAGTTCTAGAGGGCCCTAACCTCCTGGGGGAAATTCAGCTTCCCCCAGCCGACTGGAGGTCGTCTGGAAGCTGGAGCGGAGTAGGCGGAGTAGCTGGATGACGGGGTCCTACCGCTGGCTCGGGGTCCTACAGCTGGCTCGGGACTTAACTGTCTGCTAAGTGTGTGGAGCTCCCCGCCCACAACTTCCCCATCTCCCGGAAGGGCTCAGATTTGGGACCAATGCGGGGAAAAAACGGACAATGAACGAGTCACACGCGTCCACCCCTAGAGTGCCAGTGCCTGAGGACAGAGACAGACCGCGCTTTGGAGAGAGAGCTCTTGACCTCCGAGGTCAGCCTCCTGTGGTCGTTCCCACCTGGCCCGCAGCCTCCGCCTCTAAGGCAGGCAGCCTCCTTCAGAAAGCTTCCAAGGCCTTTCCCAGCTACAGCCCCACGCCGCCTGCACCTTCATGGGACAATCCAGGCAGCCTCCACTGCGGGAAAACTCGCTTTCCCTCCGCCCCAGGCCGACTGGCAGTGGCCCCGCTTCCAAAGAGTCCTCGTCCCTCTCCATTGAAGAAAGCAGGCACCCAATCCCCAAAAGCATAAAAAAAAGTTTATTGGAGCATCAGGACCGGTGGGTTGGATATTGCTAAGTCGTGGGAGTCGATCCCGCCGGCCGTGGGGCCCCTAAAGTGCACTCGGTGCAGCCACGGTGGGGGGTTGCATAGAGTCGGGCCGGCCGCCCTTCCTCCGCAGCGCAGCTAAGGCCGGCCGCCCGGCGTCCCGGGTTCTCCGCTGCTCGTGCTCACGAACACGGCGGGCGCTCGGCCCAGCTCTCGGGCTCTACCCGCGGGGGTGGCCAGGGCGGCGCTGCCTAGGCGCGTCTGCGCCACTGGAAGCTCGTCCATGGACTCAGCAGATGCAGAGCGGTAGGTGCCGGCCGGGCCACCGGCGTGCTCTGGGCTGGCGCTGGAGCTGTCAGTGGACGAGGAGCTGGCGCGCCGGTCGGGGGCTCGGAGCCCTGCACAACGGAAAGAAAGTGAGACAAGGGGTTTCTGCTCCTCCCTCGGACCTCCCCAGGCAGGGCCCGGACAGGGAGGGTGCTCACCCCGCAGCTTGGGCAGCGGGGACTCCTGACCCGAGATCCCAGTCCTCGGCACCTTATACCTTCGTCGCTTCCTTTTTTTCTGCAGAGACGGACAGAGGGGAAGTCTGAAAGCCACAGCCCCAAACCCAGTGCCAAAAGTAGTGGAGCAGTCAGCTGGGTAGCATCGTCCTTCCTGCCTCCCTCCCCTGGCGGAGGGACGGCCCAGCGCCCCATACCTGGGGTCGGAGGGCAGGAGGCAGAGCCAGAGTGTCGGGGGAGGAGGGCCGAGGAGGCTCCGCTTGGTCTTGACTGGCAAGAAACCCAGAGGGGCTGAGGGAAGAGTAGGACAAGCTTTGAGCGCTGCCCCCCAAGGCCCTCCTCTGTAGACTCCGGTCAGGATCCATGCCCCGCCTCGGCCTACCGCTTCACTCCCACCTCTGATGGCCCTGCCGTGCTAACAGAGATGCCCAGGTGTCCCATGCCCAGGTAACACTCACTTAGCATTTACTGTCGCTGGCCTGGCCTGGCCAGGGGGCTCTGGGCGCACGTGGCTGAAGGTCCTCAGGTAGAGCTCCATCTCCTGGGGAAGGTGGGGCGAGGCAGACTGGAAGGCCAGGTGCAGACCCAGAGCCTCAGGCCCCCGGCCCAGCCCAGCCTGGAGCTTTTCTCAGGGGGAGTCTGAAGGCCTCATCGCAGGGGTCTGGGGCTGTCTTCTTCCTTCCCGGTTGTGCAGGGAAAAGCCTTCTGCCCCGTGAGGCTCAAAACGCACATTTCTGGATCTTAACTTCTCCCCAGGTTTCATGTCACCTGGTCAAACACCACCTTCTCCAAAAAGGCTCCAGACTGGGTCCAAAAACGCCCAGGCTATGGGGGCTCAGACAAGGGTAGGGAAGAGTTCACCCGAGGGACTGGCGGGTTTCGGCCGGTAGGGCCGCCTCTCCTGTTTCCACGCAGCTGCTCACAAGCAGGAGCGTGCGGCCTGCGAGCGAGTCCTGGGCGTGCCCCTCACTCACGCCGGACTGGCCCCAAGCCCAGCAGCCGGGAAGGGGAAAGGAGTGTGCCTGCGATGCCCACTGCCTCTGCGCGGAAAGGGAGGGCAGGAAGAGACAACAAAGTGCCGCGCCTTCCAAGACCAGTGGCGGGTCCTCAGGACAACCCTGGGGGTAGCAAACGCAACTCCGAAAAGCAAAGGAGCCTTGAGGGTGGGAGGTAGCCAGAGAGGCTCGGCCCGCACCCCAGCACAAGGGACGTGCCCTAGCTGCGCCTGAGGATTGCAGGTGAGGAAACAAAAACAAAAGCCCGGAAAAGCAGGCTGGGCAGGGCGTGGTGCGCAGGGCGAGGGGCGGGGCGGGGCAGAGGGGAGCCACCGGACAGCTGTCGCCGCTCAGCAGCTGTTTCCATGGAGACCGAGGCGTCCTGACTAAAGCAGAGAGGACACTGCAACAGCAACGCCGTCTCTAAAACAAGCCTCTGTTTGGGGGCAACGGCTCCGGAGAGGGGCCGCTCCCGCATTCCTGCCGGGTGGGGGTGGGGAGGCTGCCGGCTGCAGCCCAGGCCTGTGAGCTGGCTGCTGCCTAGGGTGACCTCTGGTGAGAGGCGCGGGGGAGCTGACCTAGGCAGAGGCACCGCCATTCAGATGGGCCCTCAAGGAAATTCTCCGCTTGTGTTTTGTTGTGTAGGAGGCAGGATCTTCAGTGCTGCTTAGCTTGGCCTCCAACTCATGATCCTCCTGTCCCAGCCTCCAGAATAACTGGGACTACAGGTGTGCACCACTGCACCCAGCTTCCCCCCATCTTTTCCTTCCCCAGAAGGAAATGGAGCCGAGTTAGAAAACCAACCCTGTGGCCTCTGGGCTCCAAGACAGAAAAGGAGCCAAGGTAGAAAAGGTAGAGAATTTTAGAGGCGTTAGCAGCCCGTCTCTACTCTACCTTCTTTCCTCACATTCTCCCTCAGCTGGGAGATCTGGGGATCTCCCTCAGCTTCAGCTTTCTGCTCTGTAAAACCAGACAGGCACTGGATCCTACTAGTAGACCTTCCTCACCTCATCTACAGATGGATGGTACAGAAATTAAAGGTTCTTGGCTGGGGATTTAGCTCAGTGATTCCAGCGCCTGTCTTGCAAGCGTAAGGACCCAGGTTCGATCCTTGGTAACCACATACCATACTGGGCATGGAGACTCACGTCCAGCAACAACCAGTACCTCATCCCACAGTGCCGGACGTGGTGGCCCACGCCTGTAATCCCAGCACTCGGGAGGCAGAGGCAGGAGGATTGCTGTGATGTGAGTTTGAGGCTGAGCTCAGGGCCAGCCTGAACTACAAAGTGAGACCCTGTCTCAAAAAACCTAAAAAAGAAAAAAGAAAGAAAGAAATTAAAGGTTCTTGCTGCAGCCACATGGCCCCAAAGCCTAAACAAGGCAAAGATAAAAGGCCCTGGAGTCTGGGCATCCCAGGGCCATCCCTGCCCCGTCTGGCACAGGTGGGGACAAGGAGGACACCTACTCCCCAGGGCAGCTGCCCCTCTATTTATAGGGCAGTTCCCAGTATCAGGACAGGTATTGGCGGTGTAGCAGGTGGGTCTCCATCCACTGTGAGCACTCCCCCGGCCTGGCAATGAGAACAGGAGAGGCGGGTCCCAAGCCCTTTCCAACCACCCACTAGCCTGTGTTTGTGTCCAGTTGCCATGAGGATTTGGCATCTAGGGTTTCGCCTTCCCAGGAAAGCTTGTCCTGGCCCCTGCCTTCCTAGTCCCCAGGGACTCTGAGCACTGGACCACCTCCATCCCCAGCTGCTGACCTCAGGAAGCCATGAGGCGTGGGAATGGGAACAGCCTGGCCAGCAGCTGGGCTGGCGGGCCCAAGCTAGGTTGGAGGGTTCACGCTTTGGTGTGTGGAAGCCTTAACTCTTCCCAGACCAGGCTTCAGTTTCACATCTCCAGGCCTCAGTGTGCCTGTCTGCAATATGGGTCGTTGGCACTGGTACTCTTCTAATAGGGTAATGAGTATGCAGCTTAAGGCCACAGATGGAGAAAATTAGTGGCACCATCTTGGCCATCCGGTTGCTGACCGTAGGTTCATCCCTCTTCTGCAGTTCCACCTTGCCTGCTTCTGGGCTCCTACATTCTTCCCTCTGCCACCCAGGTCTGGAACTTGGACAGGCACATTTCCAGGGCTGCAGATATGCAGGACTCTCTCGTCCTGGTGGTACAACTCCTATTTCCCAGCATGACTTGCTCCACTGCTACTCCAGGCTTGCTTCCCTGCCCTGGCCCTTCATTGGCTCTTTCTGCACAGCCCTCAATACACACACCCAGACCCATCTCCACCCCAGTCTTCTGGGCCACTGTATACCTGAATGGGTCGCATCTTGGGGGGACATGACTCGAGCTCCTTTTGGGCCCCCTTTGCCTCCTGTGGTGGGCGGTGCTGCACGATGTACTCATAGGTGGTGAGCTTGTGCCACACTGGTGGGGGGGGGGGAGAGGGGTCAGCAGTGGAGATCTCTGAGCTCAGAAGGGAGAGGCGGGCACCTAACTCCCAGAAGTAAACCTCTGGGTTTCCATGTGGACTAAGCCATGGGGTGAGATCGGGCCGTCAGAGAGCTGGCCTGACGAAGGGCACGGTTTCGTGGCCCTATGGCACACTGATGCACCTCCCTACCTTTTAGGGACCCCGTTCCATGAGAGGCAGTGGGCGGAGGAGGCACTCACTGAGATAAATGTGGAAGCACAGCAGGTGGCCAAGCAGAGCTGTGGAGAGCAGGCCCAGGAGGATGAGAAGAGCAGCCAGAGCCAGGATGGCAGGAGCCTGGGTCTCCACAGGAGCAGCAGGCAAGAAGACGAACCACACATCTGTGTGATTCTTCAGGACTGAAAGGCACAGGCAGACCGTACTCAGCCAGGGCTGGGCCAATGACCAGGAGAGGCCACGTGCTGGGGGGTGGGGGGGGGTGCCTGGAACTTACTGACCTTCAAAGTGCTGGTTGGTGCGCAGCCTCATGGGGTTGACAAAGAACTCTACAAAGACATAAGTGGCCACCAGCACCAGGAGCAGGACACCCAGTAGAGCAGATGCCACACTGTGTAGAAAGAGCCTAGCCCATCCATGGGCAGCTGTCAGCACCCAGGAGCTGCAGCTCATTGAGAGCCACGAGCTCAGAGGGGTCCATGGCTAGGATGAGGAGCCCAGACCCTTGACCCCATAGCCCAGCTCTTCTGAAACCAAAGTCACGGGCAAAATTGAAGCTGGTCACCTATCAAGCTCAACACCTTCCTCTGGACCAGCAAGGTAGAAGGCTCTAAGCCCACCCTCAGCGGGCACCCCAGGCCAACCACCCTCGAAAAACAGCATACACAGACGAACACAGGTGCACAGACCTCTAAGTACCTCACCCTCACCCGCCTACACGCAGGCTGCACATCCTCACATCCCCAGGTCCCCACCGCTCACCGGTAGTTCCTTTCACCCACGCAATTGTTGAGCCATTTGCAGTGGTGGTCAAAGCCGCACACGCACTTGTTGCAAGCGCTACAGTGCTTGGAGCGAGCACTCCTGCGGGCAGAAGGCACGGCGAAGTTGGCCTACCCGTCATGGCCTTTCCAGTCCAGGCAGACAAACGGTGGTGGTCTGTGCAGCAACAACAGCGCCAAGCCTGGAGACCGGTGCCCACAAGGTGCCTCCGCCCGACAGCAAAGTGCAGCGATGAGGAACACGCACGCCCTCTGGCGGAGCTGAAGGGAGAGGGGTCCCTTGGAGGCAGCGGTGCTTTGGAACTGCTGGAGAATCCAGGAAAAGGACTGTGGGGTGGGGAGGGAGGGGGTTGGACAGTGACGACAGTCGTATAAAATGGAAAAGGGACTTCTCTTCTAACAAGGGCCCCTGAGTCAGGTCAGAAGACTGGAATCAGAAGTGTGAGTCCTCATGACATCTGTTTTAGGGTCAGTTTCTCTGCCATTCTAGAGGCTTTAGTGGCATTCTTCCAGAAAACCTCTGTCTGTGTGGGCTAACAGAGAGACCCAGGAGAGGATCAAGCCGTCACCTGCATGGGCCTTAAAGTAGCTCACCGCAAGATGCCACCTGAGGGAAGGTCACCTTATGAGGCCAGTGGAGTCTCCCATTCTCAGGAAGCAAAGAGAAGGCCCACAAGAGTGTGGATGAGTAGGGCACAAGCCCTGCCCCAGCACAGGCTGGAGTCCTGCAAAGGAGGGCAACTGCCAGAGCAGTCACTCAGAATCCAGGCCAACTGGAGCCTAAGGACTGGACGGATGGCCGAGTGCCCGGGCCCTCAGCGTCTTAATGCCATGGGCCTTCCGGCTCCTGCAGCATGTAGCCATTAGCAGGCTGCCTGGATCTTGAGATTCCAAGTGTGAAGCTGTGCTTCATGACACCCCTTCCCTCAGGCTCCACAGATGGCAGCAGGTAAGAATGCCCCAAAAGGACAGGAAGCAGCCCTAGGGAGCCCTGGGACCCACTAAGGCAAGGACAAACGCTCCACATTCTGACTCCTCACTCGCCATGTGACCTAGGACTTATCACTCTGCCCAAGACTTCTCGTAATTAATCAAGGCTGCTCACAAATCTCCCCCCAGGTCAGGTACCAGGTTACAACCCTGGCTTGGCTGCTCAGGAGCTCTGTGAGTTTGGTGGGTTCCTCCCCCTCTGCAGAGGGAAAGAGCTGCTGCCCTCCTGGCAGAGGTTGTGGACAGTGCTTGGCACATGACACTCACATGTACCCTACCCACTCCTATCTGGGTGCTTATGAGAAATGTGGGATGCCACTGGCTGTGAAACACTAGTAGTGTCTGTAGAAGTGCCAAATGTTTCCTACTTTAACTGCTGGAAATGTGGTTCCTATTTCTAATCACCTTCTCACCTTCTTAGAGACCAGTTCCCGTAACTCCATCAGGACTCTGGACTGTGTACAACATGAGGGTTCTAAGGCATCGAGATGACTGTGAAGGCCTGGCATGCCCCTCCCTGAACTCTGCCAGCAGAACCCCCAGCATACTCATGATCCACACACTCACACTCACACACGTGCACTCACACGTCCACGTCGCACAGGTTGCAGTGCAGATCTTCAATGACATGTGCATGTTGGCTGCGGTTAAATATGGGCAAAGGCCCTGCATAGCTCTTGTCCCGAACATTGGCATCAGCTGGATCAATGGAGACCGCGGTCAGGTGCACCACAAGGTGGCCAACAAAGATGGCGCCCATGCACTGGCCCAGCAAGTTAAAGATTCATTCCACACTGCTGGCTGGGAGCCCCACCTGCTTGCTGTGGCCAAAGAACATCTTACTTCCACAGTGACTTCTGTGGAAAGTTTCCCTGTGCCACTCTCTGCCTCCAGTGCCCAAACCTCTACCTCAGCTTTCACCAGACACCTGTGTCCCACCCAAATGGGAGACAGCAGGGGCCATCTGGTGATGGAGTTCACAAACTGTCACTGCTAACTGCTGCCACCAAGGAGTCTAAACCCAGGACAACCTTGGCTTTAATACTTCTGGCTGGGTACAGGCCCATTTCTGATTTCAGTTCCACATGGAAAATGAGATTGAAAGACCTCAGCTGCTAAGGTCAGGGAACTAAAGTTTTAAATTATGAACTTATGGGAAGTCAGCTCTACAGAGAAGCAGCCATCCTCCTCAGCAACTGCAGCCAGATGGAAAAGGACTTGCAGACATGGGCGCATCCACTCGTTACCTCCCCAATCTGAGTCAGGCACCTGGAGTCCTGAGGAGAGTGAGGGGGTTGGCCTGACCAGGGGCATCATGGCTCACCTCTGGAGCCGAAACACAGCTCTTGAGGACCTTGCTGCCCAGTGACAAGTCAGTGTACAGAGTAGGTTGACAACATGCTGCAAAGTCTGACTATGAAATTCAAAATTCACCCGGGAAGGCACCCACCCTCCCTCGCTTCCTCTATCCACCCAGGACCATCCCTGCTTCTGCTAGCCAGAAAGACAGCATCCCTCCCTCCACGCTGCAGGCTCCACTCAGCCCTCCTCCTCCACCCTTGGCCCAACCAGCTACTCACTCTCCTTTCCTCCCACTCTCAGCAGCCAAATTCTCCCTCGAGTCTGCATGACCCAGGCTCTGCCCTACTGTGTTGTTCATGGCCAAGAAGAAACAAACCCCGGCCGTCATGGACCTTTCTCTGTGGCCACTGCCCCAGGTTAGGTCTTCGCCTTTTGCCTAGGGTACTCAAGACAAGAACCTCCTGACTGCCTCCTGCCTTTGTTCCCTTTAGTCTGCCCCTCACAGTTACAGAATGAGCTTTTAAACGTTTAAGCTTAAGACCCTTCCTGCTTCAACTCCTACAGTGGCTCTTAATGGCTCTCCAGGTCTCCATGTGGAGTTCATGCCTCAGCTCAGGACCAAGCATTTCTGGCATTCACCAAGTTTCACTCAAACTTCTGCAGTACTGCCGGCTACTCCATCTCACCATTCGGGTCTCTCTCAAACACTCAGTCAACGTGGGCAAACATTTACCTTCCTGCCCGCTCCAACATTTCTTCCCCTACCCTCCCAGTTCATTCAATTATTTACTGAAGTCTTTGTGCCAGGCACTGGGGGATGTGGCAGGGGCTATCCGGATATGGTTCCCAGCCTGAGGAGCCTACAAACTGGTGGGAGACAAAAATATTCATCAAGTAAAAGGTCAATTACAATGAAGAAAGCCCATGGGAGTGTGTGATTCTGTAAATGAGAGACCTCATCTGGTCTGAAGGGGACTGCAAGGCGTCCCTGAGGCAGCATGACCCCAGTGGAGACTCAGAGGAACAGATAATAGGGCCTAAGGAGTGATGTAGGGGAAGGAGGCCTGGCTGGGGACTGAGGTAACTGGGAACGTGTGAGAGATCAGCAGGACGGCTGCATGAGGCTTATGGCAGCCATGCAAAATAAGGGTCCATATTGCCGAATTCTGGTTTTCAGAAGGAAAGAGAAATCAAGGTTTTTACATAAAAATCTTTCAATGTTTAAATGTTAGGGCAACAACTTTCCAAACACATCCATAGAAGGAGAATCTGTGTACTTTGTCTGTTAATTATCCTTCTTTATTTTTGTTTAGTATTAGGGACTGAACCCAGGCTCATCAGGCTGAGCTACATCTCCAGGTCTTTTCTTTTTTTTTAGGTTTTTTGAGACAGGGTCTCGCTTTGTAGCTCAGGCTGGCCCTGAGCTCAGCCTCAAACTCACAGAAATCCTTCTGCCTGTGCCTCCCAAGTGCTGGGATTACAGGCGTGAGCCACCATGCCTGGCACTGTGGTATGTGGTGCTGGTTGCTGCTGGGTGTGAGTCTCCACACCCAGTATTGTATGC
Organism: Petromus typicus; assembly: GCA_004026965.1. Lineage (NCBI taxonomy): Eukaryota > Metazoa > Chordata > Mammalia > Rodentia > Petromuridae > Petromus > Petromus typicus. The sequence continues at coordinate 68,355 of PVIR01000250.1, forward strand.
AGTTACAGGGGATCAAACCTGGGTCCTGAGCTTGCAAGACAGACACCGGAACCACTGAGCTAAATCCTCAGCCCCTCTAGGTCTTTTCTTTTTGAGACAGGATCTAAGTCACCAAGTTGCCCGTGGCGGGCTTGAACTTGTGATCTCCTTGCCTGTCTCCTAGAGTGAGATTGCAGGCATGTGCTGCAAATTAACCCACTGGCTTCCACTCCCTGACGTCGGACTTAGCTGGGTGTTGAGGACAGAAAGAGCTAACAGGTTTCCAGGCAGAGACTGGTATTGCAAAAACAGATGAAAACAGAGGAAATAATCTAAGAGGAAGCTGCAGAGACAGAGTCCAGAGCTCAGCCACATAAGGATCTTCAACCTCATTCCTCAAGGCAGGACAAATCCACTGGCTCATTCTGAGCTGGTGGAATATATCAGAGTTGTTTGTTTTCCATTCACAGAGCTGATGACCAGCCCTCATTTGGTTGGTTGGTTGCTCTGAGAGAGCGTGTCCCAATGTAGCCCAGACTGACCTTGAACTTATCACTTTGCCTCCCAGTTCACCCCAGGACTGGGATTATGGATGTATGTCACCACCCCCAGATTCAGACCTGTTTTTGGAAAGAGCACTCTGCTCTTTCAGGGGAGACTTCCTAAGAAATTAAATGGTCACCTAAGCCACAGAGGAAGGTGGTTGGGGGAGGTATAGGAGAGGAGAATTCAGTAATTATTAAGGCAGTAAAATCAGTAGGATTTGGGCCAGGGATTTAGCTCAGTGGTTCCAGTGTCTGCCTTGCAAGCACAAGATCCTGAGTTCAATCCCGGGTAACCACATACAACAATGCCAAGTGTGGTGACTCGCACCTGTAATCCCAGCACTGGATTGCTTTGAGTTCAGTGAGCTCAGGGCCAGCCTGATCTACAAAGCAATATCCTGTCCAAAAAAAAAATCAGTAGGATTTGAGAACTGATGGGTTATCAGCGATGGAGAAAAGGGAGGGACAAGAAGATGCAGGGAGAGGCTACGCACAGGTAGAGGGGAACTGTGACCAACAGGTATCCTTCCAGACGTGGACTGAGACTGGTAAAAATGTCCTCCTCCTGTTCCCAAAGCCCACAGTCCACTGTCTGGGCCTCTGCCCCACACTTGTCATGTGGTGGGAACACCATGTCCTCCCACTGGCCATGGAGCACCCTAGCTCATCTTTGCATCTCTCTGGCCCAGGCCAGTTCTGGGTACTTTGCACAAGCCCCTACTCTACCAAATTCCTCAGAGGTCCTGAGAGAGCTCACAGAAAGGAGACACTGGTGGAAGTAACAGCCATACAGCTCTGATGACAGCCAGCTCAGGGAGCTTCTATCTGGGCCAAAGTAGATGGACAATGAAATGTGGGGAAGCTCAAACCTTCAAACCATCCCACTTCTTCAGTAAGGCCACCGTAGCAACCCTTCTGGCCTCACTAGGTAGCTCAGGAAGTCACTTATTCTCTCTGAGTCCCAGCTCCTCCATTAGTAAAAGAGTCTTGTAGTATTATAAGGATCAAATGAGACAATCCTTGTAAAGGGTCTGACACAGTGCCTAGAACTCAGGATCTTGTACTTGTGAGGCAGGTGCAGCGCCACTAGGCTTCATCCCTGGTAATGTCCACAATTCTTTTTTTTTTTTTTTTGAGACAGGGTCTCACTTTGTAGTTCAGGCTGGCCCTGAGCTCAGCCTCAAACTCATAGCAATCCTCCTACCTCTGCCTCCTGAGAGCTGGAATTACAGTGTGAGCCACCACACCTGGTATTACTGTGGTATGTGGTACTAATTGCTGGTGGGCATGAGTCTCCACGCCCAGCATTGTTGTATGTGGTTACCAGGGATCAAATCTGGGCCCTTGCACTTGCAAGGCAGGCACCAGAACCACAGAGCTAAATCCCCAGCCTTAATTTTTATTTTTTGAGATAGGATCTCACTGTATAGTTCAGATGGCTTTGAACTCACTATGTATCTCAGACTGGCCTTGAACTCATGATCTTCCTGCCTCTGCCTCCTGGGTGCTGGGATTATAGGCATTATTAGCTGATTCTAAACCACAAGTCATTAATGAGATTTTCCAGGTTTCCAAATGGCAGAAATCCAAGTGATCCCAAGTGATGGATATATACACTCCTGACCACAGTAGGAATGTCTCATGAACCAGTCTGCTTAATTACCTAAGGTCTGTTGGTTTCTTCAGAGAAAAATTCTATTTTCCATTCACTGAGCCAATGACTAGACTTTGGGTTCTCCAGAGCCAGGAAGCCCCCAGGCACAGCTGGCGAATGAGGATGAGGCCCTTCTCTCAGAGTCATCTCCACTTATTTGCCCTTGTCACTCAGCTGCCCAGGGCCTGTGGTCTCCCAGCATCCAAGATGCTCACACTAATCGCTTAGGCCTCTAGCACTCTGCTCCCATCCAGCCCTGGAAGCACACAGAACCCCTGCCTAGCCAGGAGCAGAGATCAAAGAGCTGGAGAAGGTGCTCAGCTATGCACAGCTGTGAGGGGCTGACCCAAGACAGTACTAAGCGACTGACTCTGCCCTGCCTCTGCCCAGCCTGTCCTCCTTGACTAGTGATCCTCTTCACAGAGCACCTGGTCAGACGCTACCAGGAGCTCTCAAGAGGGACACAGAGAAGCTTGCTATATTTGGGCCCCTGGCCTTGCAGCCACGCCCTCTGCTCCTGGGGTCTGTGGCCAGGGTTGGAGCAGTCACACCACTAAACTTGGTGAGGTCTATATTTTTCACTGTTCCCAGGACCTCCCAAGCAACACTGCCACCTCATGTCACAACCACCCCTACTCTAAAGGGACTGATTTACAAAATCAGTCTGCTTGTGAATAGTTCTGGGCACACTATAATAATATCTCTGCAAATAAAAACCACATCTTGAATGTACCAGGAAACTTACTATGTAAAAGGATTACACCGTGACAAATTCTTTCACAAATAGAATAATTTGTCCCTGATCTGCCATTTGTTTAGCTCTGGACACAATTAGCATGAAGAAGCTTTAAAAGCTTTAATTCTGTCTTGATGGCTCCTGTGCCACCTCAGCCAGTAAGATCCAAGGCACTACAGAGCTGTCTTTCACCCTATCAGAGCAGGGGTCAGGCAGGACCTGGAGGCCAGGAAGGGAAGCCTGGGCCAGCCCTGCTCTACCCCACCCTGGCTCCCTAAGCCTGGCTTCAGGCCTCTGCCTTCCATCCATCCCTGCCCTGAGTCTTCCATGCATATGCCCACTTTCCCAAGGATACAGCATAGCCAGCAGGCACCCAGTGGTGAGGCAGGAGGGGAACAAGGACCCCAAAGCCAATCACTGCAAAGAAGAGGTACAGCAGCCAGGCCACAATCTGAAGTGGGTGAGGGGGCCAGCTCCACCCATTCCGACGGGACCGCTGGCCCTGCTGCTCCGGGGAGGGTCCGCTGGCCTGCCCAGGTGCTGTCCATACACTCTCCTCGGGGGCCGTCTTGTTGGAAGGCTTGTTGCAGATGTTCATCTCCAGAGGGAAAAAGAGTAGAAAGTATTAGCCTAAGGAGGCCCAGAGGGCCTTTTGGGTTGGGCTTAGGGACTCAAGCCCACAGCCAGGTTTTAGCAAGGAGAGCAGGCTGGGATGGGAAGCTACCTCCCAGCTACTCTGCAGGGGACCTGGGGCACCAGCCCAGTGACAGGCTGTGGGGGAGGTTGATGGTCCAGGACTGTCCCAGAGGCCCAGAACAAGCTCTGGCTCCAGGCTGGCTAGGACAACGTAGGAGGCTCCAGGGTTTATTCAGGACACCCTGTGGCTGCTGTTACTTAAAGTGCTGTCTCCAGAGCTATCAAAGTGAAACTCAGTAAGACATGTTCTCATCTGGTAACAATATCATGCTGGGGCCAGAACGATGAGAACACACACTGATTCTGTTAGGATTAGTCACCTCCATCCTGAGGTCCAGATACAAGTGTCAGACAGGCCCCTTATCCTCTGCTAAGGGAAATGAGGACTGAGGGAGTTAAGAAGGGGGATCTGGACTCTGTCCATCAGCAGACACATAATGCCGTGAGGAGCAGGGACCCCAGATCTCTCCCCTGGGCGTCAGGAGAATGCCTGAGGCTTCTCTGCTGGGAAGGAGCCAGTGCTCCACAGGGTGGAGGTGGGGCTCCTGATCCCTTCCAGCAGTAGAAATGACCATGTTTCTCTAAGTAACTCTGGGCCTGTTGTGCAGATTTACACAGAAAGGTGGGCTAATGTTCTCTGAGTCACTTGAGTGAGCTCAGAGAGACCGGGACATGGCCAGAGACAGACCACAGATGGCAGCCACCCTGCTTCCTTCAACCCAACAGCTAGCCTGGTGGCCAAGGCTTTACAGAGGCCAGAAAGGGGTGGTGCTGTCCCTACAGGAGGAAGGGCCCCAACCCCAGTGTCTTTTGGATCCAAGAGGAAAATAAGGCCTAAATACACAGTGCCACCCTGGAGAGACAAGCCGGTTCTAAGCTCCTGGTAGGGAGGCTTGGAGCTGGGGACAGAACCCTGGCAGCTGGACTCTCCTTTTAGGGACCCCCACTAGGAATCTAAAAAGCATTTGGCAGACCTTCCTGAAACTCCTTTTTACTCCTCAACAAAATGCTACATGCTCTTCAAGCCCACTGTAAGCATCTTGTCATCCAAGAAGCTTCCCTGTCTCCCAAGCACAGCCATGCACCCTTGTCCTCAGTTCTCATTGGGACTGTAGTCACTTTGCCACTCCTGTGTGTCCCTGTTATACCAGCTCCACTCAAAGACAGCAAATATCCCATGATTCATTCACCTCTGCGCCCCACCCGTGCACCCAGAACTATACCTTGTACTTAAAAGATGCTCAGTAAATGTTTGCCGACTTGAAAGCATCTGAAATGAAAGGAAATGTGGATGTGGTAAATGATGTGGAATCCTGGCCCGCCCGAAGCCATCTGGCCTACTCTGCCCTGCTGAGCCCTCCTTCCACAGCCGCCACTCCCCAGGGTCACCACTCATAGCACTCTTCCCTTCGGCCTACTGAAGGCTCCTGCCTCAGCCTACTGAAGGCTCAAGCTGCCCACATAGAAACCTCAGCAATATTTGCAGTTACTTCTGGGTAGTTTCATCTCAAAATTAAATGGAGTCACCTTGGTTCTCTCCCAGAGATTCAAGTGGATTCTCTGGTCACTTATCCTGTCTTCAAAAAGAAGCCACCCAAGGGCTGGGTGCTACTCCTCTCTGCTCCCACACAGCACACTGAGAAACTAAGGTGGGAGGACTGCAAGTTCAAACTCAGCCTGGGCCACTTACTGAGACAGTGAAATCCTGTCTCAAGATAAAAAAGGCTAGAAACAAAGAGCACCAGCTTTCCAGCTCTGAAGGATATGGATCTAGGTTCGGCTCTTGGCTCTGCCTTCATCTAGAGGTCTGAGTTATCTTTTTGGAAAAACGGGAATGGGGATGGCCCCCAGCATGGCATGCAAACCACACTGAAACGATGCTGAAACAGAACTGCTTGCTAGAAAACAGATCAGCTGGGCATGGTGGTGCACATCTGTAATCCCAACGTGTGGGAATCTGGGGCAGGAGGATCACTGTGAGTTTGGGGCCAGCCTAGGTTACAAAATGAGACCCTGTTTCAAAAAAAAACCCGAGTAGATGTAATAATTACCCTCAAACAGCCATCTGGTTTGCCTGAAATCTCCAGACTATTCCTACTGCAAGGTTTATTGTCCAAATTAATAGAGTTGATTGATTGAAGTTCTTTTTTTATTTTGAAACAGGGTTTTGCTTTGTAGTTCAGGCTGGCCCTGAGCTCACTATGTAGCCCAGGCTAGCCTTGAATTCACAACAATTCTCCTACCTCTGCCTCCTAGGGCTGGGATTACAGGTGTGGGCCCCCACACCCGGCACTGTGGTATGTGGTACTGATTATTGGTGGGCATGAGTCACCACACCTGGCATTATTGTATGTGGTTACCAGGATCGAACTAAGGAACTTACACTTGCAAGACAGGCGCTGGAACCACTGAGCTAAATCCCCGGCCCTGAAGTTCTTATTCTTAAGTCAGTGGCCCCAAGGAATAAACCATCATTAGCAGTAAACTAATTAGTTGTCATTCTAATCTTGTTACCTCCAAGAATGACACAAGTGATCAAAAACTGGCAAAGCTTTCTTGAGAATGCCCTCAAGGAGGCTGGGCATGATACCTGTAATCCCAGAACTGGGGAGGCTGAGGGAGGAAGATCACTAAGAGTTAGAGGCCAGCCTGGGCTACATAATGAGTTCAAGGCCAGCCTGTACTACATAGTGAGACCCTATCTCAGAAAAAAAGAAAGAAAAAAAATGTCCCCAAAGGAGCTTCTATTTTGTGGAAAGTCAAAGTTCATCAGTCAGTAAAGTGGAGCTGGGTCATTCCACTAGAGAGCAAATATTTGTCCTATCCATTGGATCTCCAGGGTCACCATCACCAGGGCAACTACTCTGAAGGGACCCTATGAATTCAGATCCCCAGCCTGGCTTTCCCTGCGTCATGTCCACACCTGGACAAAGGAACAGGTGTGCCACTGCTATATCCAGTCATCCAGCATTGGCTGCAAACACCCCCATCACTCCTCCACCTGACACCTGAGGAAGGATACTATTGGCCCAGAGAGATGCTACTTGAGACTTTGAACATAGTGATGACGCTGTTGACCAGAACTCTAAATAGACATCAAACTTGCCAGAAGCATGTTGCTTGCCCTGAGAGTTTATGTAGTTCAACCTGGCCTCAAATTCACAGCAATCCTCCTGCCTCAGCCTCCCAAATGCTGAGATATCAGGTGTGCACCATGATGCCTGGCTGACTAACTCTTTTTTTTTTTTTTTTTTTTTTTTTTTAGGTTTTTGGAGACAGGGTCTCGCTTTTGTGGTTCAGGCTGGCT
>PVIR01000250.1:75371-199899 GCA_004026965.1 Petromus typicus
CACAATCCTCCTGCCTCTGCCTCCCGAGTGCTGGGATTACAGGCGTGAGCCACCACGCCCGGCACTGTGGTATGTGGTATTGGTTGCTGCTGGGGTGGGTCTCCACACCCAGTATTGTTATGTGGTTACCGGGGAATCGAACCCAGGTCCTTGCGCTTGCGAGACAGGCGCCGGAACCACTGAGCTAACTCCCCGGCCCAGGCTGGCTGACTAACTCTTAACTGAAGACATTTCTCTCACTGAATTGGTAGCCACAGATTATTCTGGTCCCAGAGATTTTGATTAAAAGCCCTGGAGATAGAAGAGAATCCAAGATAGAGCCCAAGACCCACAGATGAGGAACAGCACCGTCGCCAGACCCAGGACATCTCTGAAGATCCCTCCCTTCTCAGTACTTCCAAGAGATCAGATTGAAAGACGTGTAGCTCTGCTCTCCAGTAACATGCCAGCTGGTCCACTCAGCCCTTGGCTGAGCAGTGCTCTCTGGGCCCACCCTGTGGTGCACTGAGGATATAAGCCCAGACGAACAGACACCAGCCCCAGACAGACAGACACAGAGTGACAGGAGGCAGCCGGTGGACAGGCATTTTGGCAGTGCTTGGAAGGGGCAGCAGTACAGTGTCAGACACAGTCAGCTGGAGGGATGGGAGGAGACAGAGCAGGACCTAGTCAGAAATGAGCTCTGAGGAGCCCAGAGAACAAATGAGGATGCTCAACAAGTCACAGGGAGTCAAGACATTTACAGCAGCAGGTGACAGAGTGAGTGGTAATTATGAGAGCTTTCTGGTCACAGCAGGAAGGGCATGAGCAACAGAGGAAAGGGGGAGTGTGTACCACAGCGGCTGGCCCAGGAGGGCGCAGCCCAGAGCCTATGCTCTGGGATGGACTGGCCAGATGAAGGTCAAGCCCACAAGCTCCCTGCTGCCTACTCAATTTTGCCACCTGCATCTTTGGCGGACTGAGAGGTGAAGGGTGGCTGGAAAACATTCTTCCTGTACTTTCTGCTTCCAAAGAACAAACCATAATAGCTAGGTACAGTGGCACACATCTGCAGTCCTATTACTCCGGAGGCTGAGGCAGGAGGATCACTTAAGCCTATGAATTTGTTAAGCTAAGGTAACACAACAAGGCTGTGTTTCGAAAAACAAAGCAAAACAAATAAACAAAGCAGAAAATCCATAGAGAGTTAGGCTGGTGGAGATGGGGGAAGACAGGAGCAAAAGGAACCTATACAGTATTATGACCTTAGTAAGTAAAAGACTTGCCTGGGTTCTGAGGAAGTCTTTCAAGGCTGTGCAGACACCACCCGTATCCCTAACAAGATGAAGGCCAGTGACAGGATACTAATCCAGTGTCTTTACCATTAATTTGCTATAAGCTTTAAATAGTATTTTCAAAATAATTTTAGGTAAACTGAGTGTGGTGGTGCATACCTGTGATCCCAGCACTCAAAGGCTGAGGCAGGAGAATCATCAGTTTAAGCCCAGCCTAAGCAATTTATGACTTAGCAAGACCTGTCTCAAAAGAAAAAAGGCTGAGGATATAGTTCAGTCTGAAAGCCATGGACTTAATTTCCAGTTCTGGAAAATAAATAAATAAATAAGATTAGGCTACTTTAACTTATATGCTTAAATGAAAGAAATCTTTACATTTCAAGGTTGTTTTTTTTAAAACAAGCTTGCTTTGTAGTTCAGGTTGGTCCTGAACTCAGCTTCAAACTCAACAATCCTCCTGCCTCTTCCCCGACTGCTGGGATTATAGGTGTGAGCCACCATGACCAGCACTGTGGTATGTGGTACTGATTGCTGGTGGGCGTGAGTCATCACGCCTGCCCAGCATTATTGTTGGGATTACCAGGGATAGAACCCAGGACCTTGCACTTGCCAGGCAGGTGCTGGAACCACTGAGCTAAATCTCTGGCTCTACATTTAAAGTTTTTATTATGAAGAACAGAACAGTTAGTTACATGAATGACCTACTTCCCTCCTGCCCATCTCTGATCTTATAACAACAACAAAAAAGCAGGAAGGTTCAAGGGTGTGCACTTGGAGTCCTAGCTACTCAGGAGGCTGTACTTGAGACAGGAAGACCACTTCAACCCAAGCACTGGGAGCCAGCCTGGCCAGCCTAGAAAGATACCATCTCCAGGGCCAGGGATTTAGCTCAGTGGTTCTGGCGCCTGTCTTGCAAGCGCAAGGGCCTTGGTTCGATCCCCAGTAACCACATACCATACTGGGCATGGAGACTCATGCCCACCAGCAATCAGTACCACATACCAGAGCGCCGGGCATGGTGGCTCACACCTGTAATCCCAGCACTCGGGAAGCAGAGGCAGGAGGATTGCTGTGATGTGAGTTTGAGGCTGAGCTCAGGGCCAGCCTGAACTACAAAGTGAGACCCTGTCTCAAAAAAAAAAAAAAATGATACCATTTCCAAAACAAAATATATAAAAAAGTACGAAAGTTGTAAAATTCATGTGTGGCACTGTCAAAGAAAACCAGCTGAGGTGAGCTGGGAAGTCCAGCCTTGCAGGCCTATGGGTAGCCCTGGATACCTGAAAGATGTCTGAGGACTTTAGAATCAATTCAACTGCCAAGGGAGGCCCAAGAACTAGGAGGGCAGGATTCTGCGGTCAGAAGAGAAAGTGACAACACTGAAAGAGGGGCTTGGAGAAACCTGAGCCACCAAAGAAGCCAGGAGGGTTAAGCCTGGAGACCTGGCCTCTCTGTAATTTTTACACCACTGCTCATAGAGTGAGAAACCTGTGGACAAACTTCATAGATCTACCTCTCTGAGTCTCTGCTTTACTCATCTGTCAAAAGAGTTAGCTTGAAGGCAATCTGGCAGTGCCACCCAAACTGGAGAACACATACAACCTTTGGTTCTGACATTCCATTTCTAGGCATGTATCTTATTCATATATTTGCAAAACACACAAAGATTCATCGCAATGTTGTTTGTAACAATAAAGGGTAAAAACAAATATAAATATACTATGGTACATGTTGCCCTGCAAATTAACAGCAAGGAAAGAAAACAAAAAATTTTTTTTGCAGTACTAACATTTGAACCCAAGGCCTCACACATGCTAGAATAGCATTCCACCACTAACTTACAATCCCAGCCCTTTTAACATTTTTATGTTATTTTACTTGATGATACCAGAGATAGATTCAAGGCTTTCCCACTGAACTCTTTTTAAAATTATGAGACAAGATCTCACTAAGTCATCAAGTTGCCAAAGCTGGGCTCTTACTTGCAATCCTCCTACTGCAGCCTAGTACAAAGTACTAGACTATAGGCACACACCACGACATCTGGCTCCCTTTTTATTTTTTATTTTGAGACAAGCTCTCAGTAAGTTGCCCCGGCTGGCCTTGAACTTTCAGTGGTTCCTGACTCAGATGCCCTAGTAGGTAAGATTACAGCCTGTTTCACCACACCTGGCAAAATGATCATTGATATACAGTAAAGTGAAGAAGCAAGCTGTGCAGCTGAGGGTACTGAATAAATAACAACCTTAGGGATAGACAGATAACTACATTTTCATATGTACAGTTTCTCTTGGTAAGAAAATCCAACCAACTAAACACAGCAGCAGTGTCTGGGAAGACCTAGTATCACAAGGGCTGGGGAGTGAAATAGAGATTTGCTTTTACTATGTACTCTTCAGTGCTGTGTGGATTTTTAATCATGAGTATTTACTGTTTTTTTTTTAAAGTATGCTGGGGATGTAGGTCAATGGTACAGTGCAGGTTTAGCAACTGTGAAGCCCTGGGTTTGAGCCCCAGCACTACATCTCCACACATGCAAATGTATGTCAAGCAATAAATAATTTCAGGGATATCACCTCTTGCCCTCATAACTCTATTGTGCCATGTGGACCAAATGCATTGGTGTGATTTAGAGCTCTGTACCAGGCCAGATAAACCAGGAATTCTTGTCTGACAACCATGTAACAAGAATGCTTGGTTTTAGCTAACTGCTTTCTTACTCTTGAAAACAGTTCAGAGCTGATCATCTGGAAAGCTGTGGGGAAGAGCCACAAAACCTCTAGCACTGTTAAGGGTCTTGTTAAAGCTGGAATCAGACCCCCAGACAGCACGACAGAAGACTGGCCAGGACCTTATTCTAATTCTTGGCCAAGAGCCAGCTTAGTGCCCCATCACCTCTAGAATACAGGGGGAGCTTTTACCTCCTAGCATCTCTCTCCTACAGAATTTATGATTTCCATGTGAGAGATTTCCTGCAGGTATTTCTAGAGGAGTTTTCTTTTCTTTTCTTTTCTTTTTTTCCCATGATCTGCTTCAGAAATAAGTTTTACTGAGATTTAACAGATGCCTAGTTTAACCACATAAAGGGGAGCTAGAGAGAAAGTGCTTCATGGAACACATTGTTTTAAAGTGTAAAAATAGTTGCTTATAAAACACTTTTAGAGGCAAGCACTTTGTTTATTAAAATTCCCCATAAGTGCCAGAAAAATCTCTGGCCTTAAAATTCTAAGCAGTGACTATATGGATGTACCTCATATAATTCCCAGAAAATAAATTGGAACTTCAATTGGTTCCCAAAGACCTCTGTTCAGGGATCTCAGATGTGGCTGGGCGCTTTCTCTCTCATAAACAGTACACTAAAGTCGGTTGCTATGGCAGGGAAAGCTTGAAACTTCAATTGTTCCTGAGTTGAGGTGGAGAGCAAACATTTCTGCGCCATTCTCCTGCAGCAACCACTGCAAACTGTTTGGGATCCAAGTCAAGGGATTAAGTCAAGGAAAGAGGACAAGAAGGAGCCAAAGCAAGGCAAGGGAGGCAAGGGTTGTTGATTTTAACAGACAACCAGCTCATATGATTGTAGGAGCCAGCATTGGGGAACACCCACTAAGAAACAGTCATTAAGAACAAAATTGTGAAAGAACAAAGTAAAAAAAAAGAAAAGGGGATAAACCTGGCTAATTAAGCACCACTGTTGTTTTTAATGTGTCTTGTGATGATCATCTGTTTACAGACTAGTCTCCCACAGCCAACCACCAGTTCCACAAAAGCAAGGACCACCTCTCATCTATAGCTAAATCCAGCTTTCTTTGGGTAAAGGAAGTGAAACACATCTCCCATCATCTGCTGCCATACCCTAATCCAAGCCTCCGTCATTACTCTCCTACAACTTTTCCACGATAATAATACTAATAGCCATCACTAGCATTTAGAAGGCACTTATTCTGGGCTGGGCATTGCAGTGCTTCCATGGAATTCACTTAATTCTACCCTCACAACATTCTGAGGTAGGTCCTATCATTTCAAACTGTGTTCATAGGTCTAATTGTTGGTCTCAGATGTGGATGGCCCTTCACTTTGCCTCTCCTAAACTAGATGCAGAACAAATCCCCCTTGCCCACACAAAGGCAGAGAGACTCAGAGAGACTGAGCAATTCGAAGAGGCACAGCTAGACTGGCAGAACCAGAATGGCCATCAACTGACTTCTCCATAGCAACAAGAATGAGATGAGCTTTCAAAACTTGAAATTCATCAAAACTCTTCAATGGTTTTCCTCGAGCTGCTTGAATAAAATTGCGACGCCCACCACAGATTCAGGGCTGTCCTCACTCTTTCTGTCCCATTCTAGTATTCTGCTATCCCCAGACCCGTGTATTTATTTGCTTTCCCCTCTTCCAAAAACAACTTTCCCTACTCACACTGTTGGCTTCTTTCCAATCTCCAGGTCTGTTTAAAAGTCACCTTTTAGGTCAGACCCTCCTGGCCACCCCCTCCATCTCATCACCAGAGCCCTTGACTCAACCTGCAATCGCTTTAGTCCTGTGTCTGGCGCCTGCTCCCCACACCCGCCTTAACACTCCCTAAGCTCTGGAGATTGGCCGCGTCTGCTCTCAGCCCTCCGCTGATGAACGCTGAAGGAAGCCCCGCGCTCTGCCAGGTCCTTGGAGCCCAGGCCGCGGGTTCCAGGCCTAGGTGAGCTCAGGGCCCGGTCAGGCGGCAGCAGCCGCGCGACCCTGTAGCTCGGGCCAGGCTCCGAGGTGAGAAACGCGGCGGTGGCTCCTCACCTGCGCGTGGTGGCGGCCGTGCCACACTGGCCCTGTCAAGGTCAGCTAGTGGTTCGGCCCCGCGCCTGGCTGTCCACCCTCCCCAGGGCAGACGCGCTTCAGACCGTCGCAGCAGAGAGGATCCCCGGGACCGGGAGGCAGCGCGCCCCAGAGCGGGGCCCCATCCTGGATGGAGATTGGGCGGGGGACTCCTCCCGCTCTGGGTCTGGCGGGACGGCTGCGAGGCCGGGCCAGGCCGAGCCGGGCTGGGCCTCGCCAGGCACTGGGCCCGTTCCCCTGGCAACAGCGCGGGCTACGGCGCCCCACAGCGGCCAAACCGCGCCGCGTCATTTTGCTCCGGTACCTGCTATCGGGGCGGGGCTTGCCAGAGACGACCCCAGTACCCTATTGTTTTCTAAACTTTCTTCGAAAAATCCCACTTTCCCCCACCTCCGAGACACAGCATGACTTCCTGAAATCTCGACTTGTCCCAAATGTACCCATTCAACCTGCGCTAAGCTCCCGACATGCCAAGAGAAACACCCACTAGATGCTTGCCCTTCAGGGACATAACAGATTGAGAGAGAGACAGAGCTAGACAAATAAATTACGAGAATAAAGGTTTAGGCACCCTAAAACATAAAGTGTGGTGTATAATGTAGGTAGCAGAAAATATCTCATTTCTTTATTTATTTTATTTTTATTTTTATTTTTTTAGGTTTTTTGAGACAGGGTCTCGCTTTGTGGTTCAGGCTGGCCCTGAGCTCAGCCTCGAACTCACATCACAGCAATCCTCCTGCCTCTGCCTCCCGAGTGCTGGGATTACAGGCATGAGCCACCACGCCCGGCACTGTGGTATGTGGTACTGATTGCTGCTGGTCCACGCCCAGTATGGTTTGTGGTAACCGGGGATCGAACCGGGGTCCTTGAGCTTGTAAAACAGGCGTCGGAACCACTGAGCTAACTCCCCGGCCATCTCATTTCTTTATTGCCTTTAAATCAAGAATAAATCCTTTTGGGAGCCTCCATCTTGCAGAACGATGGGAAATTCAATTTTGACCTCTTTCCTAGGTTATTCCAAAGGAACCATGATTTGCATGTGGGAAAAAAAAATCAATTATGAGTCCCCTATGGTACTGAAGCCACAGTCATTACCCCAAGTGATGAGATTTTCAAGTTAAAGCTCTGTGGGACCACCCTGGGGCTGCCAGCACACCCAGATCTCACAGGACTCCCTGCTAAACTGGGTTTTCCCTGACCTCCTCTACCATTCCCTTCTCTTTGGGGACATTCAGAATAGATTCTCCCACAAACTCAAGTTTTTTCAAAAGATAGGAAGAAACCTAGATTAGTGGTGTATACCTGTGATCCTGCACTCAGGAAGCTAAAGCAGGAAGATATCAAGTTCAAACCCAACCTGTGCTATAAATTGTCAAAGCTGGAGCATGATGGTCCATGCCTGTAATCCCAGCACTTGGAAAGTTGGGGCAGGAAGGTCACTACGAGTTCAAGGCCACGTTGAGCTACATAGTGCAAGAGCTACATAATGAATGCAAGGCCTGCCCAAACTACATAGCGAGAGCCTCTTTCAAAAAATAAAACAAAGGGGCCGGGGATTTAGCTCAGTGGTTCCAGCGCCTGTCTTGGAAGCGCAAAGACCGGGGTTCGATCCCCGGTAACCACATACAATACTGGGCGTGGAGACTCACCCCAGCAGCAACCAGTACCACATACCACAGTGCCGGGCGTGTTGGCTCATGCCTGTAATCCCAGCACTCGGGAGGCAGAGGCAGGAGGATTGCTGTGATGTGAGTTTGAGGCTGAGCTAAGGGCCTGCCTGAAAAAAAGCGAGACCCTGTCTAAAAAAAAAAAAATAGCTAAGTTACTCTGACTTCAGAAATGCAAGAGGGTTCCACAACTCTTACCTGGAAATGGAGAATTTAGAGTCCAAGATGGTGGCCCAGAAATCAAGGTGGAAATGAGCACATGTACATCCATTGGAAGGAGAGGAATCCTGAGATCACAGCCTTCAGGGGCCCTGACTCCACCTTTCCATGGCTCCTGACCTGGATGTTCCAAAAGTGTCTTAGATGCCACACATCCCTACAGATCCTCTCTGTTCTTGCCACAAATTTGCTCTTCCTCTTGCATCCTTGGAAAGGCTCCATCATGTACCCCATCAGCCCATCTCTACCTTCAGGTGTCCCTCCCCACGTCTCTCCCCTAGTTCTTGCTCACCTATTCTAGATAGTCTCCAAATCCAGGCTTCCCTCTCTCTGGAACAGGTTTTGTGTCCATTCTTGTCCCTCAAACCCATCCTGACCACCAGCGGCTTCATTGCTGACCCTGAAGCAGCTTCCTGTCTAGTCTCCCTAACGTCAGTCTGCCCACTTCTAGGCCTTTCTCTTATCAGTTACCAGGCTAATCTTTCTTCCTCTTAATTTGTTAAAGTGGATGGTAGTCTGCATAAGAGCCCCCCCAAAGATGTCCAAGTCTTAATTCCTATAGCCTAAGAATGTTACTGTGCAGGTGGAAAGAGATTCCGCAGATGAGATGGAGTTAAGTAGCCAATAGGGGAGAATTTTCCAGATTACTTCGTGGTTCAAGGGAATTGCAAGGGCCCGCATCCTTACAGGGAGGCCAGAGGGTCAGAGCAGGAGATGAACATGTGATGATGGACACAGAGGTCAGAGAGATTTAAAGACTTTACTCTGTTAACTTCAAAGATGGAGAAAGGGGCCTGCAAGCAAAGAATGCAGGCAGCCTGTAGATGCTGGGAAAGACAAAGAAACGGGGTCCACTCAAGCCTCCAGAAGGAACCAGCCTGCTGTCACCTTGACTTTAGCCCTGTGAGATCCATTCCAAACTTGTGACCTGTAGAACCATAAGATAATACATCTGTGGTTTTTACTTGGTCAGCTTCCAATGATCTCCCTTGTCTGTGTGGCTACCTGTCCCCGGCCTCTCTGATGACTGTGGCTCGTGGAACCAGCAGCATTGCTTCACCCTCAGGCCTTTTCCCACAGGTTTCTCTTTACTGAGAGTTGTCCCAGCTCCCTAGTGCCACCCTTGACCAATTCCTATGAACACGTGAGACACATTTTTCTGGGACGGAATTTAGTCTCTCAGGCTTGTTTCTGCCCAGAGCTGTGGCCTCTCACCCACAAGGCAGGTCTGCCCTGAGGCAGAGCCCCAGTCACTGGCAAAACAAAGCCGACTTCATTTTTATGGCTTGAGTGAAATTGAGACAATTTGCATGACTCCTGGGAATAAGAGAAGGGTCATGGGTGGGCAGAGCCAGCAGTAAGCCCTCATCAGAGCCATTGTGTGCCCAGGTTTCCTGAACTTTGTCACCTGACCCAAGATAAGTCAGCAATTAGCTATTTCACCTCCAACTCTGCCACCAGGTAGTGACCTTGAGCAACAATCCCAGTACTTGGGAAGCAGAGATAGGACTGCTGTGAGTTTGAGGCTGAGTACAGGACCAGCCTGAACTACAAAGTGAGACCCTGACTCAAAAAACTGAGTTCATCTCCAACTCACCAGGTAGTGACTTGAGCAAATCCCTTAACCCTTTTCGAAATCTCAGTGTGCTCATAGGTGAAACAGGAGTCCCATTAGCTGCTACACAGGGCTGTAAGGAGGCTGAAAATTTGCTCTCGTGACAAAGTGCTCAGAGTGTGTTTTATGGGTAGTAGTTATTGGTATGTATAGCCTGGACCTTTCTTATCTTCCTACAGGAAATGATGCTGTCCATTTCATCAGTGAATGCAATTAAATTTAATTATCAAACTATCCTGTTTGGGAGGTGGCCAGCCAGAACTTTTGTTCTCTAGGCTTTGTCTAGAACCCTGGATGAGTCAGCCCATCTATTTGACTTGTCCAAGCCAGGCCTAGTGGCACATGCCTGTAATCTCAACACTTGGAAGGCTGAGGCAAGAAGATTACCATGAGTTTGAAGCCAGCCTGTGCTTCATAGTAAGTTCTAGGCCAGCCTGAACTACAGAGTGAAACCCTGACTCAAAAGAAACAAAAATAAATAAAAAATAAACGTTTGGCTTGTCCTTCAACTGCCCTTCTTGTCTTAATCAGCAGCATCTCTTGCCCTGACCAGCACAGTGGCCTCCTGAGTAGTCTCATGGCATCCGCTAGGGGCTCCCTGTTCCGGCCCCTGCTCTTGTCAGCCCATTGTCCTTATAGCCTGTGGCAGCCTTTAAAAATTTTTTTCAAGCTCATTATTTCACTTCCTGCCTACAACCCTCAACTCTCCCTGCTCCCCGGGGAGAGGTATTTGCATATACTCTGAAATTGGAATCAAAGCCAGCACAGTCGTTAAGACCTTGCCCTCTAACTCCAGCTGACCTCTGTGGGCTCGCTGGCTGCCCTTCCTTTCCTGGAAAGGTTCTGTACCTTCCATCCTGGGCTGGCTCTCAGGATTCAAGAAACTGCCAGAAGAGACTCATGGAAGATCTGGCTCATCAGGCCCAAGCCAGCAGAACCTGCAGTTGGGAACAATCTACCTGGAACATTGTTTCCTTTCCTAAAGTATTCTCTGACCCTCAGAGTAAAAGAGCTTTCTTGTTTCATATCAGTGGCTTCTGCCCTCTGTAAAGATCTGATTAAAGGCTGCCTTTCCAGCCAGAGATCTTCCTCCAGAGGAAGAAAGATATGCATTCTTGGTTTTGGTTTGGTTTGGTTTTTTGATATTTGTCTTATTCATCATTGCTTCCCTATCAGAGCCTGGAACACAATAAGAATTCAATAAATGGAGAAGGGAAGAAGAAAGGAAGGAAGGAAGGGAAAGTGCTATTTATAGAACTGTGAAACCTTTTGTAAAGTAAAAAACTACTTGTTGAAGAGTTACTTTTGTATAAAAATTGATTTTTTTTTCTGGGCAGGGGATATAGCTCAGTAGTAGAGCACATGCTTAGCATATGTAAGGCTCTGGGTTCAAGCCCTAGCCTCTCTGAAAAAAGTTTACTTTCCTATATTTCTGCCCTTCGACATAATAAATCTATTTTTTCTCCAGCCCTTATAAAACATTTTTTAGAATTTGCTACATTCAAGACATTTCCTTCCATTAATTTTTCCTTGTTAAGTGGTTTTTATGACCACTATGTGCTTTAAGCAAGAAATGCCATTGGGTATTTGAAATATTCCCTCTGCTTCCTCGGTAAGAAGGCTCTGGCAGCTCTCCTGCTGTTGACTATAATCAGTGTGACTCAGAACACGATGTTACCCTTCCAGAATTCTTCTGAGATGGAGATAAAACTTACTTTGTGTCTCCAAGTTGGGGACAAGGTGTTTGGGAGCAGCACCTTATGCAACAGACCTGCTGGAGGGCCGCTTCTCAGGGGCAAATGAAATAAAGCTCACGGTGTGTGGAAAATATGCCCACAGAGTCATAGGAAGCAAAGATTTTAAAGCTTCTCTGCCAGTAATTCAGTTTTTATTTTATATTTCTTGGAAAAGTAAAGGCTTATATTTATAACATGTGTTACCTAAGATGCAGAAAGAGAAGAAGAGGGAGGGGGGGAGAGAGGAAAATTAGAGAAAGAGGGAAGGTGGGAGGGAAGGAGAGAAATACCCTGGGCTGCTAAGGATTTGCACATCCACACCAGACTGGCCAAGCTGCCCACTCTGCACTGACTTCCACTGGTCGTGCAGGGGTCCCTGGGGATGGGAGCTTCCTTTCAGCATGAAATATTTTTGCTTGCTCATTTCAGTGGGGAATGGTAAATGCATGCGAATATGTTGGCTGTTGTCATTTACTTTATTTCAGAAATTGTGCAGAGCTGAGACACCTGAATTTTTCCTCGAATACATTAAAGGAAATTCTGTGCCTGAACCTCTCAGACCTGCTCCCAGTGGAATTCCTTTTGAGTGTTCATATCTCAAAACCTTATGTAACCTGACACAATTATCTGAAAAAACTCAGAATCCAAAAGAACAGTCTTCTGAGGTAGAAATGAAGGTCAGCAGTGGGAAAGAAGTGTCCTCCCCTCTGGGGACTGGGTCCTACCTCACTGTGACAATGCCCAATTCACATTTCAAAGACGAACGCTGAGCCTCTGGCACGGGGACCAGGACCAGTGGGTGCACTTGCCCCTTCTCTCTGAACAAAGAATCACTTAATGAGGGCTCTGGGGGAACTACAAAGCCCTGGATCTGGCTATTGGTTAAAAATATTCCAACAATCACCTAGAGTCTGGCCTTTCCAGGATAGAAGCAGCAGTAACTTTGGACCCCTTCCGAAGCCCAAACCCCTGACTGCAAAATCAGCCAGCCAGAGAGGTTGGGGTCCCTACCAGTGGCGGGTGCTGCAAATGGGGTGTTCATGGGGCTGTAGTGCTCCTATTTATTGCAAGGTTGGCCCTGGTGATTCTGAAGCTTTGCCGTATTCCTCCACCCCAACACACCTCAAACTCAAGGGAAGACGAACTAAAGCACAGGCCAGAAATCACAGGTCTACCAGATGACCCTGTGTTCTGGAAGGCCCTCCAGCCACACAACTCTTCCCCCTTCGTTTTCACTCTTAGAAATCCCAGCCCCACTTCTATTTGCATACCAGCGGTGCCGGACCTCCACAGAGAACAAGCACCACTCTTAGGTGGCTGCCTTTGCAAGGAATTTGCTGGAGAAAATTGGAGGCAAGGCTGTGAACAAAACCTCTTCCATCTGGTTTTAGTTTATTTAAAAAAACAACACACACAGGCCTCCCCACCAGCAATCAGAAAACAACCTCAGATTCCCCAGTGAGGGTATTAACCATCAGGGTGGGACTGAATTATGTATATGCAAATAAATTACACCAGCCAGCCAACAGCAGCTAATTTTTGTATCTTTTGCAATTGTTCTGCCAAGAAAAGACTTGAATCAGGGGTGACAGAAGCTGTTAAAGAAGCAAGTTTTGGAATCAACAATCGAGTTGCCTTAATTCTGCCTTTGGGAGACATGTTTCTAATCCAGAAGCAAATAAAAAAGATTGGTTGTCTTTCACCTACTAATGTCCACTAAATAATGTTAACCTTGTGGGCTGAAGGCCAGGGACAATGTGGCCTAGTGGTTAGGAACATCGAGTCTGTGTGGCTTAAACATGGCAATTAACTTTTCTGAACATTTCTCTTTATGTTTAGTAGATGCTTCAGAGGAATGAGTCAAGGATAGTAAATAAAATAAATTACAAGCAAGTTGAACAGAAGGACTGGCATGCAGCAAATACAATAAATGTGGAAGAGGATTATTAATAACTCCAGATCATACCAGCACATCCAAAAAGGATCTCACCCAGAGTTAGCCAACTACTCTAAGTGCTCTCAGCTGGGGCTTGCTTCCCCTGGGGCTGTCCACCAAAATGCAGACTGGGAACTCTGTTTCCCATCTCCACCTGTGGGGACACTGCCCCATACAGCTGCCTTCTATCCTGGACACTGAATTTGGAGGAGGTATAATTTGAAATCCAAATGATGCTCCTGGTTCCCTTCATCTTGGTGTCCACTCTTTGTGGAAACTGAAGGATCTGAACGTCTGGGTGCCCAGCCTAGATGGAATACCTCTGAAAAACTTGGGGTTTAGTTCCTGCCTAGAGCACTCAGAGGTGAGTCGGCAGCCTCCAGGGCTCCCTCACACGTGTGATGAGCTGGAGCTGACCCTCACCCAGCTGCCCCTGGCCTCAGCCCTTGAGTGTCCACTGGTGCCTCACACTCGGATTGTCTGAACGAGACTTTTGTTCTTGTTCATCAACTGGCCGCAGAAACAAAACTTCCAACCTCTACTCTTTCTGCTTTCCCTAAACAGGATCAAAGACAGGTCTCTCCCCTGTCCAAATGGGTCACAAATCTCGCTTGCTTAAGAACATCCTAAGCTCTCCTTTGCCCCTAGAATTGCTACACAGGAGCAAGGCCTAGCTCCCAGCCTAAAACATGAGTGTGTGTTCTCTAAAACTGAAGAATGAATTTTAGGAACGATGGAGGTTTGAGCAGGAAAATTTTACTGAGAAGGAAAGTTTCTGCCTAAGAGAGATGGAAGGGGAAATCTGGAAAGGTGGGTTAACTCACCCACCTCACTATTCAGAGGGCTTTTTTTTTTTTTTTTTTTTTTTTTTTTTTGAGACAGGGTCTCACTTTGTAGTTCAGGCTGGTCCTGAGCTCAGCCTCGAAGTCAGCAATCCTGCCTCTGCCTCCCAAGTGCTGGGATTACAAGCATGAACCACCACACCTGGCATTGTGGTATGTGGTACTGATTACTGGTGGGCGTGAGTCGCTACGCCTGGCATTGTTGCATGTGGTTACCAGTGATCGAACCCGGGACATTGCGCTTGCAAGGCAGGTGCCAGAACCACTAAGCTAAATCCCTGGCCCCTTTCAGAGGGTTTCAATGGAGCAAAGCCATGAAGTAAGGTGGGTTTAAGGTGGGGGCTTAAAAAGTGGACAGACTACAATCAACCAATGGGATTATAACAAGTATAGCTGCTTAAGCAATACTGATCAAATTGGGTCCAATGAGGAATGGAGTCACATAGCAAGGGGATAGAGTTTTTGTTAGGAGACTTTTCCAGGTAGGTTAAAGTCCTGGCCCTCTATCCTGGGGAATTTGCAATCACAGCATTCCTGGGGAGGGGGTGGATCAAGATCTTGACCCTCCATCCCAAGCAGCAGAATGAGGCTATCAGTCACTGCTATCTGGAAGGGTTAGTTTACTTCTTTGGTGTCTCCGACCTTTGGTACAGGTCTCCTTTTTTGCAAGCTTTTCAAGGGCTGGTCCTATCTATCTACTTACTACACGTCTAACTAGCTTTTCTACCTATAATAGATGATGCCTAAGGGCCCACATGCTGCAAAGGTAGCCTTGCGCTAATGTAGTTCTTGACAGCAGACTTTGGGTGCAGATACACCTGAGTTGGAATGCTGAGTTTGGCTCAAGTATACTTGTGTTTGAGACCTTGACAGATTTCTTTGGACTCTAGAAGCCTTGGTTCCTTTAAATGTAAAATGGAAGTGATGAGACTTTTATAAAGGGTTGTGTTGAAACCTCTTTACCTAAACCAGGGCCTAGGACAGCACAAGATGTTCTGAGGCCACTGCATGGAATGAAGGCTGAGGATGTGGTGGCTTCAGGACTCAGGAGGATGATGAGATCAGCTTTAGACACGCTGAATATGTGCATAGGGCCGATATGTGTCCAAGGGAGGCATCCAGGGCAGCTGGCTGCATGGGCCTGGAGTTAAGAGGAAAGCCTCAGCTGGAGAGCGAGGGAGCATGGGTGTCACCAATACGGGAGTAGGAAGATAAGCTCACTGTGGGGAGAAGAAGCAACCACAAGGCCTCTGCAGCCACAGACTCACCCACAGGAAGACAAGCTCTTGAAGTAGGTGCAGGGAGAGAGGCAGAGAGATAGGAGGAAACTCAGCAACAATGGCTTCAAAGATACAAAAGGAATTCAGGACTTGAGGCAGTCAAGAGAGGTAAGCAAGGCAGAGACTTTGAGGAGGCGGAGTTAGCTGAAGGCAGAGCCGGATGGCTCTTTGGTTTTGAGGAATAGTAGTTTATTAAAATAGCAGACATTTTGTTAGGTTATATTCTGGTTACATCTGGAGAGGTCAGGAGGGGGGATGACCCTAGGCTAAAGTGAGGGAGGATCGAGCAGTGACGACGGAGACTGCAGACAACTTTAGAGAAACATGTCCCACAATAGGGGGAGAGAGGAGGAGAACAATGCCTACAGGGTATGATAAAGATCACTGGGCTGGGAAGAAGCTCAGTGGTAGAACACTTGTCTAACATCTATGAGGCCCTGGTTCAATTCTTAGCCGCTAAAAAAAAAACAAATTAAGGAAGAGTGTTGTGGTTGGGTGGTGCCTTACAGGGAACTGACCCCCACAAAGAAATGAAGAACTTCTTTGATGAAAGGGTATGATAGGCTCTAGAATGCAGATGAAAAGACTTTCTACCACAGCAAGGGGGCCCTATGCCAGACAGGAGAAATGGAGCAAGTGAGCAAGTTCCAGGTATGAGCTAAGTGCAGGCAGGGTTTCCTGGGACACCACTACCTCTGAGCTGGACCACAGAGGAACAAAAGGTGGCTAAGTGAATGCCTGGCTTCGAGAACCCGTGGATATTCAGAGTACAGAGTGTGAGTGCTCTTGGAAATTGCTACTTGGTGGGAGACCCAACTTGACATAAAAACAGCCGTTTTGTTAAAAGCTTCCACCTTGTAGCCTGTAACCTTCCTCTGAAACTGGAACTTGTCTGCTTGGGAACTGTCCACCCAACCGATGTGCACAGCCGCAGAGTGTATGTTTTTAGAACGTACTATTCTATAGTAACCAGTGATCTAATCATTGCTATTGGCTTCCGTAATGACTCGTTTCTGCACTTTAACAATAGAATGACCTAATCGCTCCTGCATAAAAACCACCTGGTAACAGGTGGGGGGTGTGTAGAAGATTTTCCCTTTATATACTGTGCCCCAGTTTACCCATTTGCCTTCTTCCACATGGAAGGATGGCCCTAAGCTGAGTAATAAAGCTCTTGGTTGGACTTTAAGATCATGTCATGTCCTGAGAGACTGTCTTGGTGGGACTTGGTCCCAACACTTGGCACCTCCCAACTCTGGACTTCTGTTCCCCAACTTCAAATCCAGCACACGTGGCCTTTCTTCTTTCACAGCTGCACCCTCCCAAAGGACCAGCAGATGGCGCCAGTGAGCTGCTTGACTGTACACTCCATGGGGCCTGCCAGCCCCAGGTCTTGGTCCTCCAGAGTCGGGAAAACACTAAGTACGGGTTTGGCTAATCAGCTTTCTAACCAAGGTGGGTTGGAGGTGGAGCACAGGACAAAGAAAAACTGAGCTGAGACCCTGGAGTGGGATGGCTCCAGGGTCTCCACTCCTTTTGGTTGTCTTTCATTCCTCTCTTCTGGGCCCTGCCTTATCAGCTGAGGCCCAAGCCACCCCTGTTCCCAGAGGCCCTAACCAGCCCAGACTCCTGGGTCTGGCAGAGACTGGTTGTCTGCCTTGAGGCAGGAACAACCTGGCACCAGGCCTCAGACAGGGCTGGGCCAGCCCCTCCCAGTTATGACTGACTGAACCACCTTCCAATGCCTCATGAGCGGAAGGGGTCAGTGGCTGATGATGCCACAGGGAACTGGGCCTAGATCCTGAGGAGGAAGAGTCCTGACCTCAGCCTGGGTAGTGGGATGGTGATAAGGAGCAATATAAAAATGTGGCAGAGTCCAGTCCCACCAAGATCCAAATCTCACAGTACTAATGGCTTTCCCTGAGGTGGCTGTCCTAAAAGCTGAGCTGGAAATACTCTCCATTCTAGCCATCCTGGAGAGCCACAGACAATTCCTACTACCCTACCCATGTCAGGCGCCTTCCTCCATCCCGGGCTTCCTGATGAGTCAAGGTCCTGCATGGTTCTTGCACAGGACAGCACCCTCCACTCTCCACTGAGCCCACAAGATCTCCCTCCCTGGCCCTAAGGGGAACCATTAATGGGCTGAGGCTGGAGGAGCCATATGTAAAGTCATAGTGAGGTGAGTAGAACCGGGTATTCCAACCAACACAGGTTCTACAACTCAAGTAGAAAGCCAGGCCCAAGGGCTGCACCCACCTCTGAGCCTGGGCCATGGATTCAGGGGCAGGAGTCAGTGGACTTGGAAAAGGAATGTTTCCCCTGAGCTTCTAGAGACAGACCAAAGCAGAGAGAGTTACCAGAAACACACAACAGACACACATTTATGCACATGCACACACAGAGTCATAGCTTAGGGAACGATATAACCATTGGCATAGACAGGACATGGAACTCCATGGACACAAGTGTATACAAATACAGGAACATAAAGTCTTACTCAGGGTCATATACGTCCTCCCCAGGAAAGTCCTGCCTTCGAGGCCTGGGCTAGCCTGTCATCTCTACTCCAAGAGGACAAACAGGTGGAGGAAGCGGAGTGGCACTGGGTGGAGATGGGTCCTCCACCCAGTGTCTCCTTTAAGCGGATCTAGCTCACAGCCCACTCCCTGAGGTCCCCCTGGCCTTTCAGGGTGCCTGGCTTGGGCTGTAGGGAGGGCTTTGATAGAGTCACTTTCAGGAAATTCTGGCACAGAACCTGGCCACTGACAAAAGAATGAGCAATGGGGCTGTGAACTGGGACAGGAGCCTATGAACCCTCAGAACCTAGAGGGGTCAGAGATGAGGCACTGAGCAAGGTCTGGAGACTCAGCAGGTGCTGGGATCCCTCTGTACCTCCACTTGCACCTACTCTGCTCAGCATAGGGGTTGGCACCCAGGTACTGGCACCAATTCCTACTGCCTGGCAGAGCTCTGGCACACATGCTCGGGACAGGATGCCAGAGACAGGGGTGGTCGAGGGTGGGGGCAGGCCACACACAGACAAGGACCTTCATACACAGGGAAATGCACCCACACACCGCTTATTTTATCACCTGGGGATACTAAGAAGCAAGGTAGGGACCACCCTGTCCTGAAGGCTGCCTGCACTGACTCCCCAGGTGCACCTATTGGCCCGTTTCTTGGGCGCAATGGGGAGGAAAAGGGGAATGGAGTCCAGAGTCTCTCTGTGAACTCCTCACTGATCCTTGTATACACTTCTGTGGTAGGAGGCAGAGTGGTGCTTTTCCAGGGCCCTCCATGGAGAAGGAGCAAGGAGGATCAGAGACCTCCAGTGCCCTGGCAAGGTGACCCTGCTTCCCCCAGGCGTGGTCCCAGAAGGTCTTTGGCTGCAAGTTGCTCAGAGTTTTGGCGTGCACGCCAAGGACCCGCTGCCCGGCACTGCGAGCGGGCGCGGGCGTGGCCAGCAGCGACAGCCAGAGGCGGGCGGTTTCCCCGAAGGAGTTCCCGAAGGCCAGGCAGCCAAGGCGATACTATCAATAAGAGGTGCTGAATGAAGTTGTAGGTGTCCCAAGCCTAGTGTGAGCAGGATGTGTTGTTCACCTGGGCGCGGCAGCTCAGGGCCTGGGCTCGTGGGTGGGGGTTCTGGGTGAAGCGGATGCAGGGCACTCGAGCTGGGTCGACCAGCCCTGTCCCCAGCACAGCCTGTGGTGAGCAGAGCCTTCTCGGGCAACAACCTGGAACTTTGTTCTGGCTTATTCGAAAACGGATCCTCCGAGGGGCGGGGCGGGGGGCACCTGCCGGGAGAGGGGTGCCTGCGAAGGGCGGGAAAGCCCCACCCCTCCCCGCCTCCGCCCCGCCCTCTCTCCGCCCCCAGGGCGCTTTATAAGCGTGGTCCACGGGCTAGCAGAGAAAGCGAGTGTCCCTTTCACCCCCGGCCGGGGTTCCCCGCATCCTGTGCACCGGGCTCGAGTCCCTCGCCTCGCTCCCAGCTCGACCCCGCCCCGCCCCGCCCCAGCCGGCCAGGCCGCCATGGAGCGCTGGCCTTGGCCGTCGGGCGGCGCCTGGCTGCTCGTGGCGGCCCGCGCGCTGCTGCAGCTGCTGCGCGCAGACCTGCGTTTGGGCAGCCCCTTGCTGGCGGCACTGGCGCTGCTGGCCGCGCTAGACTGGCTGTGCCAGCGCCTGCTGCCCCCACTGGCCGCACTCGCCGTTCTGGTGGCCACCGGCTGGATCACGTTGTCCCGCCTGGCGCGCCCGCCGCGCCTGCCCGTGGCCACTCGCGCGGTGCTCATCACCGGTGAGTGCGCGGAGCGCGGGGACTCCAGGCTCGAGGGCGGGACCGCACACCTAGAGGGTTCCCCACAGCCAAGGGGGCACCCCAGCGCAGGAGTACAGGAGTCCATCCCCCTTCCCCAGGTTGCAAAGGAGAAGCCGAGTAGCAAGCCCCGGGCACCTCCCCAAGGCCGGGTTAACTACCGGCCCCTGCAGCAAGTATTGGAGGGAAAGTGCAGAAACAGTGGGCAGGTGCCCTGAGGAAACCGGGTGCTCCTAGAGTTTGATGGTTTATGTTATGTCTTTCCCCAGAGAGCAGGCACCAGGCAGGCACAGTGTTCTGAGGGACTTAGGAAGATCTGGGATGGAGGGTGTTTATCCCTTGAACTCTGCTATACATCCCTACCCGGAACACCCTGCAGTCTATTCCCTGGGGCCAGAGGAAAGAGCTTACATGAGGAGCTGCTCCCCCACCTCCCACTGGCTGGAATCCTCGAAGTTTGGAAAAGCTTGAGGTCACCATGGGGGCGCTCAGCGGCCTCTGGGGTCCAGCCAGCCACTGCCAAACTGCTGAGGCTGCAGTCCAGGGTGTGCACCCAGCACCCGACTCCACAGCTCCTGGTCCTCAGGGTCCAGGAAACAGGTCTTGGAGAGCTGGGCTCAGGTGCCTCTGGCTGCCTGGCTGAGATCCCTTTGTCTAGAGAAAGGGATAAATCTGTCACCAGAGAAAGGGAAGAGGAAGGGGGGGTGGAGACCCAGCCGGAAATGGGGAGGGGGAGAAAGGCCAGAGGGCACTGGTCCACTGCGTGGGGGGAGGGGTGGCCCAGTTTCTCCCCCAGCCTCCTTAGCTTTGGACAGGTGCTCTGAGCTCTGGCGTTGCATAGAGCCTGGGCTGGGGACAGCCAGCAAACTGGCTTCTGAAAGACCTCAGTCCAGTAGGGGGCCCTGCATGATCAGATGGGGCTAAGAGAACTCCTTCCAGGGGAATCCTCGAGCTGACTGATGTGCGGAGACAGAGGGATCAAAGAGAGGGTGTGGGACAAAGGCTTTGAATAAGCTTTGCCTGGGTAGGGGACCGTCAATAACCTGTTTAGTTCAGCCTTGTGGTGGGGTGGGAAGTCTCTGTGGGAGGGGCCTTGAATGGTAGTTAAGAAGCCAGGCCTTGATGACGTGGGGGATGGTGAATGAGGGTAGCACCATGAGGATTTCAGGCTTCAGCAAAGAGGAAGGTGAAGCAGGACTCAGACTGAATGGGAGAGCCCCGGGTTCAGGGTGCAGTGTGAGCTTTGGGGAACTTCAGTTTCAAGGGTTTGAGAGAGGAAAGTCACCAGATTCTCCCAGTATGAAGCAAGGACTAGGTTGTGAGATTTTTTTTCCTTCCCCCCTGGGATGGAGCAGATTCCCCCCCTTCTGTCCTCTAGTTTGGAGCTTAATAGAATGCAAGCCATCTGAAGGACTTCCTGCATTTCTAGTTGCAAAGCTCAAAGTGTCAGGGTAGGAAGACAGCTGCCCAGCCCAGCCCTGTGTAAGCCTCACCAGTGGGTCTGTAGCTTCCCAATGCCTGAAAACTCAGGTTTCCTCAATCATCACACCTGCTGAGAGGGCTGTGTCTTGTACCTTAGAGAGAGTTGCTACGCACTCTCTTGAGAATGCCCAAGGACTGCTTCCCAAGGCCGCTTCAAGAACTCAGCCATGGGGTCAGCGTTGGGGCTGTAGCTAGGTGCCTTGTGTGCATGCACTTGCACACCTTACACTGATGGGCAGCAGGGGTTAAACCCATGTGAAAAAACATCCAGGCAGGTTGGAGGTATGTACAGGTAGGTATCTGAGGGTGAGCAAGAGAGTATGTCAAGTGTGGGTGACTGTGTTGAGACTCTAGAGCTGAGGCTCTCAGAGGCTTCGGTTTCCCCAGAGAGGGTCTGTTTGCTCTGGGAGGGAGCTGAGGCTCATGCATGTGTGCATGAGTGTGTATGCGCACACACCCACACACACACACACTCTCTCTCTCTCTCTTTCCTCCTCCCTCCCCTCCCCCAGCAGACTTGCTTGAGAAAGACCCCATAACACAAGTTGGCAGTCCCGAGCCACACAAAGCTCAGCTCAAAGCCCCCTTCCCAGCTTTGTTCTGGGTCTCCAAAGAGGGGTTGGGGCAAGGTAGGAGGGGGTGTTGAATGTTCAGGAGTTGGAAACAGACCTCCTCCATCACTTTTCTGCTCAGCAGGACCTCAGGGCTGGTGGCTAGTACTGCAGAGAGCCTCCTCCCTCACCGGCCCTCCCCCTCCCCTTACTGGCCACCCACAGAGTCAGGATCAGAGTAAAAATGTCAAGGAAGGTTGGGCTTCATCAGATAGAATGGACTCCTGCACCACCCCTGCCTGTTGGCTCTCTCTGCATACCAAAGGCCAGAAAGTAAGCCTCCAAGAATTGCAGCAGTGCTGTGGCAGGCCCAGGTGGATGTGGGAAGGCATTTAGATGCAGGTCTGTTCTCATCTTCCCCACCAGGCCACTGTCCTGGGGGCCAGTGGCCAGCAACTCAGGAAAATAGTCTATTATTGCCACTGATTGGAATTCCAAGGACAGGGTCAGCAGTCAGGTGTTGCAGAGCCTACAACAGCAGCGGGTGTTGAGGCTGGGAAGGAGGGATCCTTGAGTTGAACAGGGCTGGAGTGGCTGCACTAGAGAGCTTGGGCTTAGTCCTGAGGACTGTGGGAGTCTTGAAAAGATCCCTCTGGCTGCTTAGGTAGAGGATGTATCTAGGGGCAAGATTGGACAGGACTGCAGGGAGGCTGCTTCAGGGTCCAGGTAAAGGAAGGGCAAGGGCACTCGGAAAGGAAGGGTAGCACTGCATGTGGCCGCTGGCCTAAGGCAAGCAGGGAGGACACCAGGAGTGGGGCTAGGTTGCAAACCTACCTGGGATAGTCTTCACCTTTGTTCTGACTGGGTGATTCTGGGATTCAAATTAGTATTATAGGTCTCAGTTCCTCCTATAAGTGAAGATTATAAACCATCTTTGATGGGATATCCTTGGGAAGTCCAGGGAAATGACAGCTATTAGAGTTGGTACTCAAGAGTCAGCTAGAAGGGCAAAGCCTGCCAGAGCTGGGTAAGGGAAGGAAGGAGGACTATTGACTTCTGCTGGGTTGACAGTGCAGGCACCTGGATGCCACCCACACCCTGTGGTCTCTGAGTTGTCTCAGGCTGCAGTGGAGCACTGTGGGAGCTCACTGACTGTTCTGCCTTGACCAGGCTGTGACACTGGTTTTGGAAAGGAGACGGCCAAGAAACTGGACGCTATGGGCTTCATGGTGCTGGCCACTGTGTTGGACCTGAACAGCCTCGGTGCCCTAGAGCTGCGTGCCTGCTGCTCCTCTCGCCTAAAGCTGCTGCAGATGGACCTGACCAAGCCGGAGGACATTACTCATGTGCTAGAGTTCACCAAAGCCCACACTACCAGCACTGGTCAGTTATGGCTCTCCCGGGGGAGGGCATGGACAGGCAGGCTTGAAAGGGGAAGGATTGCAGGTTTTCTCTGGGGTGTCCTAAAGCTTCACTCCCTGCCTCCTTGTCCTCAGGCCTGTGGGGCCTGGTCAACAATGCAGGCTTTAACGACATAGTGGCTGATGTGGAACTGTCTCCAGTGGCCAAATTCCGCAACTGCATGGAGGTGAATTTCTTTGGTGCCCTTGAGCTAACCAAGGGACTTTTGCCGCTGCTGCGCCGCTCAAGGGGTCGCATTGTGACAGTGGGCAGTCCAGCAGGTGAGTGCGATCCCCCTCAGAGGCACAGCAGGACTGCTGCTGTGGGGCGAGAAAGATTTGGGAGCTCCTGGCTGAGGCTCATCTCACCCCCCATTTTATCCCCAGGAGACATGCCATATCCGTGCTTGGCAGCCTACGGAACCTCCAAGGCAGCTATCGTGCTACTCATGGATTTATTTGGCTCTGAACTTACTCCCTGGGGGATCAAGGTCAGCGTCATCCAGCCTGGCTGCTTCAAAACAGGTGACAATTAAGAGCTATGGGTAGATCATGCATGGGGGCCTGGGGGTGGGCATGAGCTTATGGGGGTGGGGATAGGTCACCTGGCTACAGGGGTGGCAAGAATAAACAGACCAGTGGCCTCAGACTCCCGGAGCTCACCGCCCTTCTGCCACCCCTTCCAGAGTCAGTGATAAACGTGAACCTCTGGGAACAACGCAAAGAACTGCTGCTGGCCAACCTGCCCCGAGAGCTGCTACAGGCCTACGGTGAAGACTACATTGAACACTCGCACAAGCAATTCCTAAATTCACTCAGCAAGGCACTGCCTGACCTCAGCCCAGTTACAGAAGCCATCACTGACGCACTACTGGCAGCTCGGCCACGCCGCCGCTATTACCCAGGCCGTGGTGTGGGGCTCATGTACTTCATCCACTACTACCTGCCAGAGAGCCTGCGGCGCCGCTTCCTGCAGACCTTCTTCATTAGTCCCTGCCTGCCCCGAGCCCTGCAGCCTGGCCAGCCTGGTCTTACTCTTGCCCAGGATGCAACCCAGGACCAAACCTGAACCAGGCCCTTCCCAGTGGCCTAGCTGCTCGCACAAGCTGCTCCAGTGTACAAGGCTCTGTGAGCCTTTGGCTCTCCTCTGGCCATTCTGAATGCCCAGGTCTACCCCAGAGCCTAGCCCAACAAACTCCAGCCCCCCATATTGCCAATGTCAAGGCCCAAGAGGCTGAGGATTTCCAGGGAGCCGCTGGGTCTCCACTGCTTTGTGAGCCCACACAGACCCTCTTGAGTGTAACACTACCCTGCAGGTTGGAGAATCCATTTGAATGGAGAGTTTTGCGCAAAATTTAGCTACAGCCTTTGTTGGGACCCTGTAGACAGTGTCTCTGTGCACTAGTAGTAACTGGGTAGATCAGGGACTCCCTCAGGATTGTTTCTTGGCACTAAAGCCTCAGTGCTACAATTCCAGGGTACGCCAACTGCCTCTTGACTGGCTCAAGAGTTAGGACCCCAGCCTCCCACTTCCAAGCTGCAGGGAAGCTACAAACTCTACTTGCCTGATTGCTACTTTTTAAATAAAGATGAATTTTTATTTCTCCTAGAATGGAAGAGTGTCTGAGGGGGCAATGCCTGGTTATCTGGGTGACAGTGTGTGGCCAGATGGTAGAGGGAGGAACCACTAGAACTCAGCGTCATGACTCGGCTCTGGGCGCAGGCCTGATCGACTCCCCAGCACACTCTGGTTCACAAACTCCCTTCTCCATTTACCTCGGGCAAATCATTCATACCCAAGTCTGGGTTTCTTCATAATGAAATGAGGATAATGATCACGATCAGAGTTGCCGGGCTCAGTGAAATGCTAAGAGTACTGCAGGCCCCAGGCCCAGCTCTGCATCTGTGCTCTCAGCTGCCCGCTAGGTCATGCCTGAGCCCAAGGAATCTGGACTGTGAACTTCACAGGGTGAATTCAGCCAGGGTGTGACCATGAAGGAAGCTGGGGCTCTGGGAGGGGTACTAGGACCCAAAGGAGGCAACAGACAGTGGGCTTAGAGAGGGCAGTTTTATTGTCTCAGATCCACAGCTGAGGGAGAACTACCTTCCCCATCCCCCAAGGATACACATACTTTATCCTTCCCACGGGTCACGGCTCTGGGAAAGAGGGTCGTACTGCCCCAGGGTTCTGAGGGTAGGGAGGGACATAAAGGTGACCATGTACTTCTCAGACATGTCAGTGGCTGTAAACATAGGGCGAATGGGGCTCATTACTCTGAGGTCGTCTTGGTCCATTCTTGGTCAGGGGAGACATGCCCAGCTGTTTTTTAGACCTAAGAGTAGTCCTGGGTGGGGTGGGGTGGGGATCGGGGAAGCTGCACAGGCCCTAGGACAATGTGCAACCCACTCCAGGGCAGGCAGGTGAGCCCTGGGCTTCATCACAGCACACACAGACATACACAGTACACTGGGAGCCTTGGGTCAAGATGCTAGAAGATGGGGATGTAGTTGTCAATCTTGGCGCGGTGGCGCTGGGCAATGCACTCAGCAATCCATACAATATTGCGACACTCCTGCTCCTTGAGCTTCACAAAAGCATAGAAGACTCCAAAGTGGAACTGGTTCAGGAAGGCCAACTTATTCAGTTTCACCTGTGGACAGAGGCAGTGTGGGGCACAGATGGCTGAGGCAAAGGCAAGCCTTAGCCACCAACTCTTCCCTGTGCTCGACAGGCCCCGTGCTCACCTCATGCTCGAAGAATCGGTCCTCCAGGGTCTTGTCTCCAGGATTGCTGCCCGCACCCTCAAAAAGCAGCTTGTATTCCTGACCAGGAACAGTTGGAAACACAGGCATCAATGTGCTGCTCGGTGCTCAGGGAATGGGGTAGCTGGTGCCAATATGGCCACCCACCATCCTGCCAGTCAGAGAACTCACCGGGTAGTAATCGGCCACGTTCTTGACCTGCTCATAGTCATCAGCTCGAGCCAGCTGAGCCAGGCCCTCAGGGTAGAGGCGCCCACAGTGTGGGAAAAGCTTGGCACGGTCCTCCTTGGACAGCTCCGTGCCAAAGGAGTTGATGGTGATGATGAAGGCGCGGCGGTCTGCTTCAAACTGCAGGGCAGTGCACCGGAAAAGAGAGAAGGAAGAAAGGGAAGGCTGAGCCAGTTGGCAGGGCTTCCCGCAGGCTAGGGCTAGTGGGGACCAGCAGGCGGGAGTGGGGTAGATACTCACCTCCAGGATGGGGCACATGGCATCAGCTGTGGTCCCGCCCAGTAGGGTGCAGAACTTGTAGAAGGACTCCAGGTAAGCCTGTGCAGAGCGTGGAGCTTGCTCAGTGTGAGCAGAGACTCTGCAAGATTCTCGAGGCCCCTACCCATAGCCCCCACCTCCCCTCCCAAGCCCCTTTCATGGTAGGGACCGGCCAAGGCAATTCTGTGGCAAAGCCCCTGAACATCGCCAGCTTCTATAGTTAATCAGCCAGGCAGCAGTAGCCAACCAGTTAACTCGGAGGGACAGAACAGCGGACTGCTGCTTCGGGGCACATGTTTCCAACTGCTTCTTCTCAGAAGACTAGTTCAGAGGGATCTCTGTCTTTTCCCCTAAACCTCTCCAAACCACACCTTTCCCAGTTCAGAACAGGGGATGTCTACGGGCTCATAAGATTACTCCTGAGAGCTCACAGAGATGGCCTGGCATGAGTGCCCTGGCCATCGCTGCATCCTGCCTTGCAAAGCAGCTCCTTCTCCCACCCCACTGGCTTCCCCGAGGCATCACACAGCAGGAACCAAATTGTCAGCCACTTTGTGATGAGGGATGGTTACTGCCTATGCAAACCTCAGTCGCACAGTGCAATGGCTGGGCACAGAGGCTACTAGTGGGAACAAGTACTTCCTGCCCAAGCAAATTGAATCTGCTGGGCATGAGGAAAGGACAGGCCAGTCCAGGCTCCAAGTCCTTCCTAACACTCACTCACAGGCACCCAGATTTCTTTCCCCACATTTGTTTATTGTGGTCCTACAGGCCCCACTTAAGACTCTCAGGATCTATCTGTGGCTCCACAGGTAGTGTCTATTCTTCTGAGTTGGAAGAGAGGCCCGGGAAGCATGAAAAGCTTCCCACAGTAAGGTCTTCCTTCCAGACTAACTTGGACCCATACATTCTGCTGTCCAAAGAAGAGACAAGGCCCACGATTTCCCGAGCCTGTGCCTAGCCCAGCTAACAACACTGAACAAGCTGAGCTTCGGGGTAGAACTTGAGGGTGACTATAGGAAACAGAAGACAGGACAGGTCAGGAGTAAGCAGCCTGTAGAGGAGAGAAGAGCCCAGCACAGAGGACTGCTGCGGATCAGAGATAGATGCCGCCCCAGCTCTGAAACTTGGAGGTGCTTCTTGGTCCTTCCAGAAGTCAGTCCCTTTGGGCCAGACATGCTGGCTGTACTGAAAACCCAAGACCTACCCTTTGGGGGCCCAGAGTTTCTATGTGAGGGGGTGGGAGGCCAGCAGTCAAGTCTTGGATTCCATACCCTGCTACCCACCCATCAGCTCATCAGCTCTTCAGAGAGGCTGACCCCAGGGTTGGGAAGCAGGCAGGACAGGCCCTCTTCTAGTGAGTTGGGCAGCTAAAGAAACAGGCAAGACCTGGGCACCAAGGTCACCTCCCCACCTCCACCCTATCCCCTGGAGTCTGGCAGCCCATGACTGCTGCACCAGTGGCTTTCAGCTCCCACCTGTCAGGTGGCTGAGGGTCCACCTAATCTTTCATCTGTGGCCATCAGGCCGGGACATCGCCTGCAGGCAGGCGGTCCTGGCACAGGGCCTGCAGTGTTGGGTCAGTGTTTATGAGCAGGTGCCACGGCAGCTCTTGCCAGTGACTCCAGTTAAAACCAGTTAGGCCCAGTGAGGGTGTGGGTGAGGCTGGGGGACAGCCGCACCCCTTACCCTGTCTTGGGAACACGGCAACAAGGCCAGCTGGGTGGGCGGGAGCACAAGGAGAGGGAGTGAGCGTGTGTGTCTGCACGTGCATGCCCCCACACATCTTCTGTCTCTCTTACTAAGCTGGCTTGCCTCCATGTTAGTGGGTTAGGTGGGAGTCCTCACTTCTACAAACAAGCTGAACCAGGTGCGATCCCTTGTGCTGCCAATGACTTACTTTAGACAACCATCTCACTTCTCTGAGCTTTTAGTTTCTTCATTTTACAAATAGACACGACTGTGCTTAAAAATGCCAGGGGAGCCTAGCGGATGAAAGTGGCAGTGACCTTCCTGTCTCTCCTTTGCCTTTCACACTGCAGCCACATGGTTGTTTCTGAGCACACTCCACTCTGCTGGAAACTTTCCCTCCTGACTCTGTCTTTATGATAAAGTTCAAACTTCTAAGCTGACATTCAGGTCCCTGTGTGACTTGACCCTGTGGCTACCTCTTCCTCCAAAGCTCTCTCCTACTATCCTCATGGAACCTGCACTTCCACAGCAAACCACTTGCAACCTGGCCCATGTTCCACGTCTTCCTTCTGCACATGCTATTCCCCTGGCCACACCACAACCTGCAGGCAGGCCCTTCACCTGCCACTGTACTCTCACTGCACCCTGGCCTCGGCCTCTGGAGGCCCCAGGCTCAGGCTGAGCTGGATGTTAGCTAACTCTGACAAGAGAAGAGTATCCTTACTTCGGAGACTGACAGGCGGATGCTCTTAGGGTTGGGTCAGCAGGTCCCTTGGCCAGCAAGTCACTTGCCCAGTACTCACCTTCAAGACCTATCCACTGCTAATCCATGTCCCAGAATACAGCCCACCACAGCTCATACTTCACAGCCAGAACTCAGTCTGTCCCAAACATACCGACTGATCCCTTGCTCTCAATCACTTTGGATCAGGGCAGTATTAATCCAGGAACCCCAAGCCCACCCTCTATCCCCAGGATCAGCCAATCTGCACCACAACTGGTCTGAAGGAGAAACTGAACAGGGATAAGGACAGTGGGATGTGGTTTTCTCTGGGCTTGGGGACTTAAAAAGGTGTAAGGACCTGGCCTCACCTGGCTGGGCCCCTCCTCCCACCATAACTGAACAAACTGCCGCCTCTCCCGGCTGGCAATGGTCCAGGTCAAGTAGGTCTGGCGGCTATGGCCTGGGTGGTGGCTTGTGACCCTTCTGGATGTGGGGGGAGTGGCTGACCAGGAGCCAGCTCTGACAGGCCAGCTGGCAGAGTGCCAGCCCCTCCTATGATCTTATCTGTGCCCGCTGCAGGCACCACACGATGGAGAACCTGTTCCAGGCAACCTTGCACCCATCACAGGAGCCAGAGAGTGAGTGGATAACCGCCTGGGCAGGAGCCTGGCACAGTCGTGCTAGGACCTCACAAATAACCATCCCACTGAACCCCATGTCACCTCCCGCCAACAAGCCCACCCCCCGCTGCCTGTGCGGGGCTCTACCTTGTACAGTGTGTTGCGGATGATCTCAATGTTCATCTCATCAAGGTCCTGTTCTGAGATGCAGTCCTGGAAGAAAGCCGCTGGGGAGGAAAGACATGGGTGTGAGGGGTGCGCAAGTGGCGTAGGCAAGTGCCCTGCAGATGCTCAACCACTCTCCTGGGCACAGAGGGCCACTGCTGCCAGGCTCACTGGGCTAGGTATTAGGGGCCCCCAACCAGCCCGAGATACTGCCTTGGAAGTGGCAGGGTAATACTCTGGGCCACGCGCACTGACCTGAGCTTTTCCTGCCTCCTTGCTCTAAAATTGATTTATAAAGGAGGCGGCCAGCCATAACATGATCTAATCGCCGCTGGGGCTGACCCAAGTTCAGACCATGCCAAAGACAGGCTTGCATAAGAGGCCATGAGATTCTCCTTTCTCCAGAGCCAGCTGTGGAGCTGGGGCCTGACGCCCACAGTTAGAAAATTAGTCTCCTCCTCAGGACAAGGAATGAGTGTGGCAGCTGAGTGGGCATGAACCGGTGACCCAAGAGGCCACTGTAGAGCTGGAAGGTGAGGCCAGAGCACGATAGAGCACCCCGCTCCACCTGGAAGGCCTGTAGACTCAGTAGTCTGTCAAATGGAGCAACTACAGAAGCCACAGATAGCCCAGAGCTGGTCCAGTTACCGGAAGTCATACAGACTAGGTCAACAGGTACAGCTTGGGCTTTTCTGCTTAGGACCCTGAGTTCAACTCTGGTGGCTTCCTGGAGTGGTACCCTGAGGCTAAGGATTTGGGCTATGAGGGTACAAGTTGGTTACAAGACTTCATGCTTCCTCCACAGCCTCATAGGCAGGCAGAAGCCAGTACTGCCCAGGGTGGAGCTTGCCTACAGGAAGCTCCCGATTCCCCTCCCTTCCTTGGCCTCTGACATGGACCCTGCATCTTGCTGGACACTGTCTGACCTGGCTCCTGGGACCTACTTGGTGGAGGAAAGTGAAGCTGTTTGCTTTCCTTCTCTCCCTCCGCTTGAGCCCACCCACTGTCAGAGCTCTCCAGACTCCTGGGGACTCAAGCCCTTCTCTTTCTCTCCTCTCCATGAGCTCAGATCTCTTATTCTGCATCCGGAGAAACCACACAATTTCCAAAGTTGGAATGTTCCTGTCCGACCAGGGGGTCTGGCCCAGCAAGACACTAGGGAACGAGAAGGAAAAGGGTGAGAGTGAGGAGAGAATGAAACAGGGGAGAAGAGGGAGGGACAAAGGTCAACATCAGTGGGCTGGGCAGGTCAGGGGCTGCCCCACCCCTGGCAGTCCACAAACCTCACGTTGAGGAGCTGACACTAAGGTATCACCCAGCTCCTACTTGACTACAGCAGCTCACCCAGGGGCGTGTCCACCAGAATGGCATTGTAGAGCTCAGCAGGTGTCTGTGCGATGTTAACGGCTTCCATCTGTTCAAAGCTCCCCAGTGGGTGGCACTTGGGTACGAGCTCAGCAATGGAGCGCTGGTGCAGTGTGCCAGTGATGAGCAGGATCACATTGTCAATCATGTAGCTGTAACTGTGGGGGGCACACAATAGCAGAGCAGTTCCACAGTAGGAGCTAAGAAGACCGCCATCACCCCCTGACCCCACCTTGCAAGGACTACCAGCCCCTTTGTAATAAGAGCCTGTCCATAAGTGTTGCAGGCAGGTGCTGATAGCTCTATCCTCAGCAGCTCCCTCACTTACTCAGGTTTCAAGCCCCGTCCCCAGCATCAGAATTGCAGGACAGACCTGGCCCCCCCCTTGCAGAGATGGATGATTCATGACCCATTGAGAGCCTGGAACACAAGCAATGCCCCTGAGGTGTGAACAGTATTCTAAACAGGACATGTGAACCATGCAATCGTGGAGGTTAGGTCGGCAGCCTACTCTAAAGACAGGTGTGGTCGGAGACCTGAGAGGCGGAAGGGCTGAGAGATGAAGGGTGATCTGAGTAGAGGTGCACAGGCTAGAGGCATGCACTGAGTGAGGGGCACTCAGGGACAGTAACATGGTTAGGGCTGGCAGAGGGAGAGAAAAGGCACAGCCACTGCTGCCAGCAGGAGGTCACCTGGAGGCTGGGCTTAGCCAAGTACCAAGGATCTACAAGACAGATGTAAGAGGGAGTTAGGGAGGCTCTGCCTCCTGGGAGGAAAGAGGGGAAAGGGTGGGAGGGGGCTGGGAGAGACTTCTCCAGGCAATACCAAGGAGGGGCTGGTGCAGCCCCCTCTGGAATGAAGGTCTGGGTCAGGCAGACCTGCACAGCCCAGCTCCAAAAAGAGAAAAGCAT
The DNA here is from genome assembly GCA_004026965.1 of Petromus typicus. NCBI lineage: Eukaryota > Metazoa > Chordata > Mammalia > Rodentia > Petromuridae > Petromus > Petromus typicus. The sequence continues at coordinate 107,236 of PVIR01000250.1, forward strand.
TCTCCTCCCTAGGGGCTGAGCCCACAGGGCTGGATGAAACTCAGGATTTCACAGGCTGTGCTCCCCTGGACTCCTCCAAGAACCAGCTCTAGGGAGTCAATAGGTGCAAAGGTGGCCGTGGAGCTGGGGAGGGTGGGCTTCCCAGTTCAGACTTGGCAAAGGACAAATCTCTGACTCCAACCAAATGGCGTGGCTAGTGCAGAGGGCTCTGTGTAGTTTCTTCTGGGATGAGGTGGGGGAGACAGAGAGGGCCTCAGACACAGGCTGCTGTAGCCACAAATCTTTCAGCCTGTCACCAGGGATGAACTCAGGGCACAGACAGCTGCATGAAGCCTCAGGGGAATGTCCTCAAAGGCCAGGCAGGGGCCATGGAAGGGTGAGAGCTAAGTGGAGGCTGGTGCTCTGAGCTGGGCCCTGAGCACAAGTCTCATCCAGGTTTCTGGGTGGCCGAGGGCCAGACTCTTATCCTGTGACAGGATCACGAACCCCTGTGCTGAGGTGACGAGGGAAAGCCCTCATAGGAGGCAGTCCCCAGCACCAAGGGAACAAAAGGAGGGAGGCAATGCCCAGGGCTGGCTATTTGGGGTGTTCCCACCAGGCCCTCCAAGAAGGCAGCAGGAGGAGGCCCCTGCTCCTGTCCTGGTCTGAACCCTGCTCCCCCTGCTTTCTGCATACTCTCTCAGCTCCCACCCAGCCTGGCGCCCTGCTACGACCTCTGCTCTCCTGGGCCCGGGGCCAGGCAGCTGCCCTCTCTCCATCCCCAGTCTGGCTGGGTCAGCTACAGGATATGCACTGAGAAGACACATCCCCCGACTCAGGGCCTCAGGCAGAGCCCTCGTGCAGCTGCAAGCCAAGAGGCCCATATGGCCAGCCTCGCTTCCCCAGCCCCACGGAGCTGGAAGGATAGAAGGCCTGCAGTGAGCCCACCACAGCTTTGTCTTGGCTTCCAGCTCCAGCCTGCATCTTTGCTGGCCAGCACAGCTCCTACCCGTGACACCTTCTGCATCTCATATACCCTGGTTACCCACTATCCTTCAGCACTGGTCCTGCATCTCATCCAGCCTCACTATAGCCATCAAGCTCCCTAAGACAGCCATAAAGACCTGCCCCAAGGGGCCGGAGAGTTAGATCAGTGGTTCCGGCACCTGTCGTGCAAGTGCAAGGGCCCGGGTTTGATTCCCCGGTAACCACATACCATACTGGGTGTGGAGACTCACCCCAGCAGCAACCAGTACCATATACCACAGTGCCGGGCGTGGTGGCTCACACCTGTAATCCCAGTACTTGGGAGGCAGAGACAGGAGGATTGCTGTGATGTGAGTTTGAGACTGAGCTCAGGGCCACCCTGAACCACAAAGTGAGACTCTGTCTCAAACAAAAAAAAAACAAAAAACAAAAAAAAAGACCTGCCCTGAGCCAAAGGATACTCTTTTATGCTCTTACATTCTTTAGACAAGGAGAAAGACAAGAGTACATCCCTGTGCTCATGTCATCTGAGTGATTCCACCACAACTAGCCATACTATCATGGCAGAAAGGCCCAGAGGGGGCCATAACCAGACCCTGTCATAATATAAGGTAGAGAAGCACAGTTCTTGCAGCTACTGTCCACATCTTTCCATCCATGTCCAAGGCTCCACGCCCTGGCTCTCCACTTCCCATTAGCTCTGTTCTCTCAGACAGATCCCTACAAACTAGTTCCCTCTTCCTAAATCTCCTCCTCATTCTGCCCACAACTCAGGGAAACCATTCAGGTTTAGGGCAAGGCTGGGGTCAGGACTCAAAGGAAGTGCCATGGCACTCCTGAGGATTTGGTCAGCTCCAGAGGAGAGTTCTCTGGGAAGACGCTGCTGCCTGGCTTCACTGCTGTCCCTCCAGTGATGTGGAACAGGCCAGCTATGATTCACTTTTCAGCCCTGACAGCACATGTGGAGGCGGTATGACAGCCCCCTTTTTGGTTCCCCTAAGCATCACTTGCTATAACCCTCAGCAAGGCACAGAAGGAAATGCTGGGCCAAGCAAAGGGCCACTCACAATCATGCCACTCAATCCTTTCCAAGGCCCCTTCTATCCAAACCAAGCCAGACTTGGATGATCCTGTGCCAGACCCAGCACTTCTCTGGGCCAAATGCAAAGTTGCTACAGCAGGGGCTCCTGCTTGGTGAGGGTCAGAATCTTCTTTGCTGGGAGATAGGAAGCACGACAGGTCTGGACGATGTGGCCCAGCCATATACCTTCCTACAAGGATGAGGCCTTCAGCAGGCAGAGAAACCCTCCTCCTCCTCCTCCTTGCCTGGCCTTAGCAACTGCCTCCCTGCCCCCAGAGAGCCACTTCGCCATTCTTTCCCTCTCTTGGCCTCAGTAGAAGAGAATAAGGTTCCAGCTGGTCAGTGTCTTCCTCCAGGGAAGACAGCTGGGGAGTGGATGGCCGACTGCCCACCACGCCATAGAGGCCCTTGTGGGGTGGGGGTGGGAGAATCTGTATTCCCCTGCCCAGAGGCCCTCTCCTGCCCGATGCCTCCCAAATGGTGTGGGTCCCCAAAAGGCTCAGATGGAGTTACTTCCTCTAAGAAGCCTTGAGAATTTCTAGTCAACTCTCCCTTTCCTCTGTGCCCTATGATGCCACTTGCTGGAGTTTCAAGGCTTCTCAGCCCTGGGGCAGGCCTGGCACTGGCCAAGATGACTGCATTTAACCCCAGCCAGCTATCTACTCATTCTCCACCAGGGGCTCCTATGAGCTGCCAGCAGATATACTCAGTTACATCAGGTTCCTAAAGAGCCCTGTCCAGGGTAGAAAGTGGACAGAAATATCCACCACAGCATCAGCACATCACCTTTAAGTCTTGATTTTCCTTCTGCAATAACAATAAGTGAAATGTGCCACATGACAGAGCTAGTGAGGCTCTGACCATCTCATTAAAATGTTGCTTCTCTTCAGAAGCCCACTGAGAACACAAGCGACAAGAACACAAGCACTGAGAACACACCTGGGGAAAGTCCTAAATTTGAACCCTAACCTGGAGCTCCTGGGTCATCCCCCTGAAGTCTAGAACAGAGTCAGTGTTGGCTGTTCTTCAGGCAGAGGGTAGAGCTCAGCCTCCAGGCTGCAGAGACCCGCAGTCCACCCGGAAACCAAGTGGATGCAGCCAGTCAGGGCTGGAGGTCAGGAGAGGAAAGCCCACAGAAATCAGATGTCTTTTGTGATCCACCAGGCCCCAAGTTGGGAGTGACATGTCCCAGGGAGAATGGCAAATGTGACCACAGGCCTGTTGGGCACCTGAAGCCACTCTCCTGGAACTAAACCTTCCCCTAGCTGCCCACTCCAGCTGACGGTAGTGAGACCCCTGACACGGGAGAAATATGGGACCTCAGCTCCCTAAGTTACAGCAGGTTTCCTATGCCCAGGCTCTGTCAATAGGCATCTCGGGTACAGGCAGTTGCTACACAGTGGAGAAGAAAGGCTCAGTTCGATAAGGAAAAGGCCTGTAGGCCCCACCTGGGAGGCCCCAGAGGCAGCCTCACTTCTCCCAGCTTCTCTTCTGGTGCTGACTCTCTACAGGAAACATGGGAATGATCTAGATCAAGCTTTCTTCCAAGGCCAAATAGCCCCAAAGAGAGTCTATCCCAAGTCACACAGAAAGTTAATGGCTGAGTCTGGCAGGAGCCCTTGGTACAATGACATAGTAACATAGTAGCACCATGAAAGAGAGCTGGATCATCTCAAGACTCCACACTGGCAGTCTACTTTGGGGGTACCTAGCTCACTTCTTTATGCATTTAGTACCAGGGATTGAACTTGGGAGGCAGGCGCTGGAACCACTAAGCTAAATCCCCAGCCACAGGACCCAGCTCACTTAGACTGTCTGTCCCATAACAGGCTGCTGCCTTCACTGTGACCACCCACTCTCAAATGACCTCTCCATCCTCAGCTGATCCTGGAGTCTGCCCGATGTTGAGAAGGTACCCGTGACCCCAGTCCTATTTGCCAAGGCTGCCCAGGCTTGTCGAAGGTCTGTCTACACCATCATCCATGCATTTCCTTCCTGGCCATACTGGCTGTGTATGTTGGCCGCAGGCTACTGGGATCTATACAAACACTGGATATTGTCTCACACAGAAGGGCAGCAGGGACCTTGACCAGCTACTGCTTGCTCACTTTCAGGAACAGGGAACTCAACATCTCCTGCAGAAGCCTGTTTGAGCCATACTGGGGCAGCTCCAAAGGCACAGGCTCTCTAGGGGATGGAGCTAATTGGGCTCTAAGTCAAAATCTATCCCCAGCTATCGCCCAAGACAGGTCTTTAGTGGATGCGTCTACCTCCTGGAGGACTGCACTCTCCTCTTTGGGTATGTCTCCTGGGTATCTCTAGAGTAGCTTTCTGTAGGGGTCCCAGGTCGCCAGCTCCATGTTCACTACTCAGGACATGTATAGTTCCCCCAACCTAGGCCTTTCTCTCCTAATTCTTTCCATAAAATATTTTTCCCTCAGCCAAGCAGCTGCCTCCTCATGGAAACCAACCATGAATTCCTAGTCTAGGGGATCCCAATGGGACAGACTGCAAAGGAAGCTTTTTGTTCCCTTCTTCTCATATCTCAGATAACCTAATGGGGCACAGTGGAGCAGGAAGAACAGCAAGGGAGGTAGGCGATAAGTCAGACAGAACACGTGCAGAATGGCTGGGGGCTGGACATTATCCAGGAGTCAGGCCTGCAGACCATGGCTATATGAAGGCCAAGGGTGACCCATGCCAGGGCTGTGCAGTGACAGACTGCTGGGAATTGACTAGAGGCTCAGAGGATGGAGTGGAGGTGGCAGAACAGATATGGAATGTAAAAGTTTAGGCCCCACAAGATGGGTCTGTGATGGAAGGAAGGAGGCTGTGCAGACAGGTGTGCAGGGAGTAGAATACTGGGGACAGGACCTCAGAGTAAGGAGGGTGCTTCTTCCATTGGAATGGGGTTTAGAGGCAGAGTGAGAAGCAGTCTGAGAGGCGCACTGGCTTCTATTGTCTTTGTGGAGGAGGAAACGGGCCATCTGCCCAGAGAGGAGGCTGGGGCTGGAGAAGGATGGTGTTTAAGATGGAGAGATAGTCTTCTCAGGATGCTGAGACATCCTGAGACAAAGTTGGGACAGCAAGAGACAAAGACAAGCTGAGGCTAAATGACTGGGTACACGTGCACGTCTGGCAGCAGGGATGACCCAGCCGGCTTCCTCAGCTTTGCTCCCAGCACTAGCGGTGGGGGTAGGGCAGCTCCGGGATGGAGGCTGCTGGGCTTCCTCCAGGGCTGAGGGGCTGCCAGCTGGGTGGGACCATAAGTCGGGCGGCCAAGAGAGCTGCGGATGTTGGCAAAAGAGAGCTCAAATGATGAACCAGAGAACCTCAGCTGCACAGGGAGGGAAATGAAGGCAGAGGGGCAGCAGGGGAGTAAGGCCAATGTCCTGCTGAGTCCGGAACCCGTGTCCCCCAAGGGGCCAGAGAGTGGGTTGGAGAAATTAAGGTTGCTGGTAGAGAGGGGTGCTTGACTCAGCAATTTCAGGGATGGAGCAGTTCCAGGTGGTGACATGGCTTTGGGCAGCCATCAGTGGGAGAGCTGGAGAGCAGGAGAGCAGAGCAGCGGGTCACTGGAGACAACAGGGACAGAGAACAAGCAGCCACAGGCTCAGACAGGCAGCCACGTGGCTGCTGAGCTCTCCCCAAGTGAGGGCAGGAGTAAGTGGGCAAGGTGGCTATAAGCCACACTCGCCATGAATGGAAGAGTGGGGGAAAGTGGGGATTCAGACAGCCTGCCACAGGATGGTGTTTGGCTGCTTTAAATATACTTGATGCTTGCAGCCAACCTCCAGCAAAGAGCTGGCAACCGCTCTGTCTTAGTCCCACTCAGAGCCCTCTCTACATTGTGGCCTGGCAGCTGACACCGAGGCAGGCTGGGGGCTAGATGCATAGGCAGGTGGCCAAGTGGGCAGCAAGAAGGATGACATCTGCCCTCTGACCACTGGCATGGGGTCAGGCTTCCCCTGACCAGCCTAGCTGGCCAGACCAGAATATTCACCAGGAAGCTTAAAGAGCCTTGTACAAATAAGCTCAAGGCAGAGGCTGAGCTCTGGCAATAAATGGACTGCTTCCTGGTATGTTCTCAGTTCTGGCCTTGGAGCAGGGGAAAAGTTCAGGCTAAGGGTTAGGTGAAAGATGGCACACTGCAATGTGACCCCCCATCTCTCATGTACAGCAGCATGGGATATACTTACCCAGGTATATGTCAATGTGCCAATAGGGACCAAGGCAGTGTGGGTATAAGCCCAGTGAAGACAGCAGGAAAGCCTCTGGCAAAGGAGGTCTGTGGCAGGAGAGGGCCTGGTTCCGAGCTTGGGTAGGTTTCCTGAGCCCTTAGGTGGCCCAGCCCATGGCTCTTAGCTGAGGATGGGACTCTCTGCCTATAGGCCCCACCTGAGCATGTAAGATCCTGTACCAGTGGCTACTCCTTGCTGGAAGTGAATATCAGGCCAGAGGGCAGGCATCTAACCTTCCCTCTGCAGGATGATGCCTGTTCCTGAGGAAGAGGATAGGAGCACCATAACTGGAGAATTGGAAAAGCTAGACATCACCCAGAACAGTGCAGGGAAGACCTCTCCACTCACACTCCACCAATGCAGAGCACACTCACGAGCACTGGCCACTGATAACGCCTCTGCTCACCACCTGCATGGAGCAGCCACCTGTCCACCAGGTCCCGCTCATGGCTCCTGTGCACCCCTGCAGAGGGAGCCTTTTTACCTCCCTGTGCACATATGGCACATAGAGAATGACTGGTCCAAGTGCCTTCCTTCAGCCTGCAGGTTCTAGGGTCCTCTCTTTGGCTCAGCTTCTCCAGAAAATTAGTGCAGGAAGAATGACCCTACCCTCAGCCCCTAAAGGGTCATGACAGAGAAATTGGTCCAGCCAAGGGTTATAAATATGGGTGCCCACCTGAGCTCCTGGAGGCTTGGGCCAGAATTGGGGAAGACAGGAATGTGTTCAACCCTCCCCAATCCAGACCCTCACCCAATCTCCCTGAGACTGCAGCTATGGTCAGAACAGAGCCTGAGGTGCATGCAACAACCAGTCACTTCAGAGCTCTGTCCACACCCTGAACTTCAACATCAGCATGAGAGGTTGGATCTGGTGAGTGTCCAGTGTGGATGCTGTAAGCTAAGTGGAAAAAAAAAAAAGAAAAGACTCTCATCTTCCCTAGTCTAATCTCTGAAATACTAAGGGAAAGGGCCTGGTGACTGCACTTTACAGGTGGTGACCTGGAGTTCAGTTATGGAATGATCTGTCCATTTACAAAGCCTGGGAGGACTCTGAAGGCAGTGCTTGGTGACAGCTGGCTGACAGTGCTGGTCATCAGGTCTGACAGATGACAAAGGCACAAAGATAGCCAGCCTAAGCCACGCTGGGGCCAGCTGCTGTAGGTATAGGTACCCAGCCCAGTACTGCAGAGCTTACTCACGTAATAAAATCCAGGAAGCTGGCCAGTGGCTCATAGGCATGGTTCCTCATGTGGCGGAACTCGACCACCATCTTCTCCTTGAGCCGGTCATCAATGACTGACACTGTCAAAGGTGAGGCTTCATTGGCCAAGAAGTTGCCATAGTCTGTGCTCTGCAGGTGCAACTTCAAGTCTGAAATACAAGAGCAGGGGTTAAGGACTACCCTTGCTGGACCTCCTCCAGTATTCCAAGTGCCCATTCCCACCCAACTCTGGGGCCAACATCTCTACTTTCGTATCTTGCTGCTACTCTGACTTCTACCTCCCTGTCAGCACCCAGAATAAGGGTCTGGAAATTCCCCACACCTTGTCAGCCCTCTGGCTCCAGAGTACAAGTATAATAACCATGCCACAAGATAACAACATTGGGAAACCCCAACCCCAACTATTCACATCGAGTCCTAACCTACATCGGACAAGCCACACAGACATATAAAAGAAAGATGACCAAAACTGTGCAAGTACATGGGAGCAGGCACCAAAATGCGCCTGAACAGAGAAGGCCATGCTAGACCAGCACAGGGCAGGGATGAGGATGTGTACAGGAAAAAGGGATCTGAGGGTGCATGAGTGGCCTGAGGAAGTGACAGGTCTGGAAGGAGGCAGATAGGACAATACTAATGACTTTCCTAAGCCTTTAGGGACAGCAGCGAGGGAAAAGGAAGGAGAGACAGGGTAGAAGGGCCTTGTGAGGCAGGACAGGTCAGAGTGAGTGTGCAACAGCCCCTCTCCTAATTGCCCCTACCCCAGTATGCTCCACATAGCAGCCAAAGTAATCTTTTCTTGTTTGTTTCTTTGTTTCAGTATAGAGAATGAACCCAGGACCCCACATGTGAATTGTTCCATCACTATACTATATTACCAGACCTATTTTTTAAAATTTTAGGTTGAGACAGAGTCTCACTAACGTGCCTGAACTGGCATATCCCAGTAGCTAGGGTTAGAGGTGAACGCTGGTTCATGCTGCTACTTCACTTGGGAGTGAGGATCCCTGCCAGGGTGGGTCCCAAAGGGATCACCCCATATTACTTCCTTCACCACTCACATCTTCCTCTCAGGGACCTTCCCTGGGTCCTATCCTAAAAAGAGGTGGCTGACACCCTTCCTTCTCTCAGGTCTCTCTTCAAACACCTCCCACAAATCTGTCCCTTCACACCTGTGCCCCTTTCCTCTGCAGAATTCTACTGTCTAATGCAGGACACATAAACTCCATGAGGACAGTATCTCAAGGTCATTGTGGTACTCAGAGTCCAGAACACGGCATGCTCCGGCATCTGCTCGTGCCCAGTAAATCACTGCAGAGTGAACGAAAGGTGAGGAAGGTAGGTGAAGACAGCAGGAGAGTTACTGCTGGGTTTTGATGAGGGACACCAGGGTAGTGATGACAGTACCAAGGTCAGTGATGAGAAGGCTACTGAGGGACAACAGCAGGGGTTGCACTGTGGCCACTTCCACAGGGCCTCCTGACCAAGGCCTCCTTGGATGATTTTCAGGCCCAGGGAGCAAATTTAATCCTGAACAGCTTAAAGAGAAGGGCAGGTAGAACCTGCCATCCTGCTACAGACTCAGGGGACCTCTGTGTCACCATTCCTGCTACACCCGACCAAGAAAACAGTGTCCCCAGGATACATTTGGAGTGCTTCAGGAGAGGGAGGACAGCAAGTGAAGGGAGGAGGGGAGGATGTGTGAGCCACGGAGGGGACACTTTCCACGTGCAGGTAGGGGACCAGCTGGCAGCACTTGCTTTCTGCAGCGCCCTGGCACTCAGCGTGGACTTCACCCTCCTAAGGTTTGCAGGAGGACCTCGCTGCCTTCACTCTCACTCTGCTGTTCACATCTACTTTTCTCCCATGGCAGCCCAAAAAGGAACAGAAGAGAGGGCAAGGCAGAGCAGGGAGAAGCCAACAGTCCTAATCTACTCCGTGGACCCTACTGTCTTTCTGCCTGGAAAATGGGAACATCATCCTACATCTTTACCGCGGGACATCTGGAACGAGGCCCTGCTCTGGGTTCTATTCTTGAGAGTCTGGCCAACCCAGCTAGCAGAGTAGACACTGATGACAGAAGGCACTTTGCTCAATAATACTTCGGTTGTTACTGCACTGGGTTATTCAATTGAGGAAGGCTCACTTTTGTTTTTTTAGAGACAAAGTCATTAGATAGCCCAGGCTGGCCTTGAACTTGCAAATCTTCTGCCTCCCAAATGCCAGAGCTACAGATTTACATCATCATGTCAGCTTCTACTGGTTTTTGCTGGTTGGTTTGTTTGGTTTTGGTTTCTTGTTTTATTTTCTTTTGAGACAGGGGCTCACTACTTAGTTCAGGCTGGTCTCGAATTCACTAAGTATTCAGACTGGCCTTGAACTCGCAGTGATCCTCCAGGTTCAGCCTCCTGAGTGCTGGGATTACACACATGCCACTATACCTAGCTACCTCTACTGGTTTTTTTTTTTTTTTTTCCTCTACTGGTTTTTAAAGAAAAATTCTTAACTGTAATTGATGGTTACTGTCACAGTAATATATTACGTATATTTCTACTTCTAGAAATAGGCTTCAGAGCACAAATTTAATCCCCGACTAGATTTTTCTTGTACATAATTCTTTTATGTGGACAGGGTGTTCCAGTCCAAGGTCAGCAAGTGCCAAAACCTCCACTAGGGGAGGCTGGAGAGAAGACAGCAGTTGGGAGCTAAGGCTGGGTCAGACTAACAAGAGATCAAACCAGTACATTTATTCACACAGCCACTGCAGCCAGCTGAGAGCCTCCTCAGCCCAGATGCACACGGAGGGGACAGGGAAAAACCCATTCCTCCAGGCAGCACTCCTCCTACTAGTGGCCCACTATTCCCTGGGACAGCAAGACCATCCCTGGCCCTAGCCAGCCACTCGATCCCTCCCATCTGAAACAACTGAACAACAAGCATCCCTGGACATTGGTGTACACCCTAACCTTCAGAGCCTGGCACATGCTGCTGGGAGGCTTCCCACAAGCTGTCACCTCCCACTGACAGCTCTCCAGCAACACAGCACAAAGCTTCCTCTGCCCCAGCCTCTACCTTTGCTCCACATGGCTCCTCTCCCAAGGAAGACTAGCTTAGCACTTCTCTGCTGCCAAGCATCTTTCCCCATCTCTAGACCCCAGTGACTATCCAATATCTGGCACTGGTCAGATGAGAGTCTTCACTTAGACTCCTCTAACTGGAAACACACAGACCATGCAGTGGTATAAGTCCTAAACCAGGAGCAACTTTTGTGCTGGATCTCCCAGCCACACCCATTTTATAGACTTAGCAATGAAAAATCAGATCGAACCAGAGCCTTGTCCACAGTCCCACCTCTGGGATGCAAAAGGGCCAGGAGGAGGTGCAGGCCTAGTGGATTTGGTCCCTCCCCAGCACCAGTCTCCTCCCCTACACTACTCTGCACCTCCCTGACCACATTCTTTGACAGCCCTCAGCTCAGGACAGTTCAGTATGGACTCAGCTCCTGAAACAACCACTAATCCCATAAGAACTATACAGTAGTGGCAAAGAAGCTGGCCTTGCAAGCCATTTGGACACTCACTACCACTTGTCAATCACAGGCCTAGACCAGTGGTGGTGAATCTACAGCACATGTGCTGCAGCAGCTGCTTGCATCATTGAAATACTCTAAAAGGTTGTAGGCTGGCCTAGACTGCCATGACTCAGACAAGTCCCTCTGGTATCACTTGTGGTACCAGCCATTCCTGGAGAAGCTAGGAATGTGTGCATGTGAATGAGCAGGGCCAACCAGGGAGTTTGTTGCACGTCCTCCATCCCTCGGGCTCAGTATTGGCTTTAGAGCAAACACCCCAGTGCCTTGGCTGCTGCATTCTGCTGATGCTGCATCTGGGGAAGCCATGGCTCCAAGCGCTGCTGGAATGCAGGCAGCCGGGTGGTTTCTGCTGGCGTTTGTCAGATCAGAGCAAACCCGGGAGACTCTACTGAGAATCCTGCCCAAGGCCAAAGGAGTCTTCCTTACCAGGAAACTCATTTTAAAAGCCCCCAGGGATGATGTCAAAGGGCCAGTCCAGACCACTTTCCCTGGCCAAGCCCCACATCTCCCTGTGACCCAGGGAAAAGGGACGGTCTGCCAGCTAAGAAGGCGACTTGGAGGCAGGCAGGCAGGCAGGCAGGCAGGCTGATCCCTCAGCTCGCCCACGAGGGGACCACACAAGGCTTCTAAACCAGCTCTGACCCTGCTGCAGAAACCTGGCGCCCAGACTCAGTGGTTGGCAGCCCCAAGCCCTTCAGACAGGCCTGCCCAGGGCAAGGACAAGGCCGGTTAGGACGCCCTCTCCTCCCCAGCTTCCTGCTCTCTCAGAGGGATGCGGAGGAGGGGATGTGACTAGGGGTGGGATCTAAACACAGGGGGAGAGAGGCCTGGAACTTGTAGAGAGCTTCGTGGGAGACCTGGCCACCCTGCCCTGGCCCAGCCCCCAAGGGCAGCCGAGGACGGCAGGGGCTCTGAAAAGACAGGCTAGTTCTGCTCTGGGGCCTGGGCTCAGCAGCATCCATGTTGACCCCTGAGAGGCCCAGACGTGCCAGGCAGGGCATGAACAGTTTCTGGTTGGAGCAGACCCTGGGGAACCACTCTGGTCTACCCACAGGCCCAGCTGTCTACCCTAAATCCTCCCATCTGTGGCTCGGCACCGTGAGTGTCTGGCCAGCTTGGGATCCCTCACATCACAAGACTTCCTAAGAGCCTGATTTCTCATGTTCAAGATGTGCTATTGGGAAGTTCTCTCTGCAGTCTGACCTAAATCCCACTTCAGAAGAAGACAACCAGCTCATTTTCAGTGACTCTAGCTTTTGTCAAGGCACTGGGCTTGCCCTTCAGCACCCTGCCAGCAGGACCTTCCCTGCATCCTCCTGCATTGTTTTTTTTGTTTTTTTTTAGGTTTTTGAGATCAGGTTTTTGTAGTTCAGGCTGGCCCTGAACTCACTATGTAGTCTAGGCTAGCCTCAAACTCACAGCAATCCTCCTGCCTCTGCCCCCTAAGTGTTGGGTTTATAGGTGTGAGCCATTAAATCCGGCACTGTGGTACCAGGCATCAAACTCAGGACCTTGTACTTGCCAGGCAGACGCCAGCCCAAACTGCCTTCTTATCCTCTGGCAACTTTCCCCCTCTGACTCTATCTCCTAGCAATGCCCAGGCTCTACCTCACATCTCAGCTTCTGCGCCCATGTCTACTCTCCATATTGTCCCCTAATGTAAAGTCCTCCAATTCTAATATGCCATTGTCACCTTTACTCAGGTGCCCTGTGGCCCTGAAACTAAAGCTCTGTCTCTTCCTATGGCCTGTGAGGGAGGCCTTATGCCCTTAGTCATTGCACTGCCTTGGCCTTTGACCTTCTGGCCTACCAGTTCCATTCTCTTGCTGCAGTCACCTTCCTGTCATCTCAGCTCCCAGTAAATGATCCACCAGAGAAGCCCCTGAAGTTCAGGAACCCGGGGTGTTTCTGTAGGCCTAGCCACAGAGGCTGGGCTGGGAAGACACATATCCCCCCAGGCTGGAAAAAGAAAGCCCCTGTCTTCTCTCCTCCACAGAGCAGACCTATCCACCTGAAGGCTGACTGCATCAAAGATCACTGCCCCAACTCCTGGAGGGTCCAGCTGAGCTCTCTAAAGTTGCTGGGCCAGGAATGCTGCAGCCCACTACTTGTCCAGCATGTCTATTTCCCTCAGGACCTGCGGTCTACACCAGCTTCAATTGGCCTCACAGCGGCTACCTGTCTCCTACTATCCCTAATCCTGTCTCTTGGGCCAGGGCTTTTCAACTGCAAGGCCCTAGCCCTGGCTGGCATCACTGACTCCAGGGTCCTGATTAATTAGGCATGAGGACTCTAACCAGTGCCCTCTGCTCTGAATGGGACAAAATATGGGCTTGGCAAGTAGCCCCAGCCAGAACAAGAGGTGGCAACTGGACAGTCCCCACCCATCTCCTGAAAGCTTTCTCTGATGCTGCCAATCCTGGGAATCCCTCGTCTCCTCTCGGACTCCCAGGAGCACATAACACATGGCCTCTACAGCCCCTTGGCCTCTGCAGCTCCTCCCCAAGGACCTAGAGAGGCAGGGAGGGAGGGAACTAGTCCACACTAGGGGACTGGTCCCATGTCCCCAAGGGCCAGTGCCACAGCAGCAGCTCCTGGCCCGCATACTAGGTGGGGAGGCCCCCACTCCACACTCACCCACGGCCTCATGGCCCATGGAGGGATCCTGCTGGCCAGCTGGCCACGGTGGAGTGTGAGAGGACAATGTGTTCCCAGACTTCACTTCTGCTTTTCCAGAGGTTACTCAATGATGCTCTCCTGGGGAGCTCAGGGGTTTTCAGGAATTATATCCCAGTGAATGAAACCAGATGTAAGAACAAGCTCCCTAGAGTGTACAGTGCCTACTTTTCCACTCTCGGCAAGGGTGACGGGGCTATGGGGCCTATGGCCTTGGACCCAGACAGGTAAGAGGTCTGTCTTGAAGAATGTGTCTTCTACCTCCAATGCTATGATTTCCAGGGGCTCAAAACAAGAAAACTCAAGACAGATGAAAAAAAAAGTGGAGAGAAAGCCACCCTGGTGGTCCAGTGGACCCTGTGTGACTCTGCCCCTTAAGGGTCAATATCCTGTTTGAGTTTCCTTTATGGGCCTAGAGACAGGGGAAGTTCTCTTCACATCAGCTCCAAAGCAGATGTACTCACTGGCTGACTGGACCTGCAGAATCAGAGTACTACATCCTGAATTCTCTGTGGGAGCCACACCAAGGGAATCACTAGTCCTGGGTTTGGCTGGGACCTGAAATAGAGAGTATACTTTTTAGAAGCCAGTCCTTTGCTAGAATTCATCACAGACTCTGCAAACCTTATTAACACCAAGTCACCGATCAATCCTGCATTCCAACTCTTCCTAACAAATGCTAGCTTTGTCTCCTCTCTCACATGCCATTTGCCCTTCCCCTCCAGAGCACTGGCACTACCATCTCGAAGTTGGGTATACAGAGCCCTTGTCCTACCTAGTCCAGCATCCTCCACCAGCAGGACATGTCACAGCCCAGTCCCGAGACCCATTTTGTCAGATCACTGCTTTCAGGACATCACTGTCTGTGGAGAGATTTTCTCAGGAGAGAGAAAATCTTCACTTTGCTGTGTTTTCAAATCCTGTCCTGCACAGCTCGTGGAATGTCTCTGAACTCAGACAGCCTCTTGATGGCCTGGAATCCACAGTGCCAGTCCCTCAAGGTACCTGTACCTCAGGGCACCTGCACATGCTGCACTGAGGCGGTAACAGAAAGGCAGCAGTATAAATGCCATTTCTTCTGACAGGTCTCCAGCCAAAGGCTCCCAATTAACACCCTGGGCCCAGTGGTCTGTGCTCTCTGCTCTGGGCTGCTGTTCTAACTAGGCTACTTAGTGCTCACAGAATGCCCCACTCCTCCTGCCCATGGTCTGTCCCAATCCTCCCCCAAAGCTGTAGCACATCCTCCCCCACGATCAATGGGGGGGATCTTGTACAGCATGGGCATGCAAACACACAGATCACACTCAGCTGCTCTTGATCCAAGATGATTATTTCCAAGCCAATATGTCACTTAATCTCCCAGTAAGATCATACAGAGCTCCCACTGGCCAAGGGACCTGGGCAGACATAGGCTAAGACCAACTCCATTCCATCCACCAAACCCTGGGCTGCCCTGAGTTACAACCCCAGGGTCTCAGAAGCAGACAGGAGGTAGCAAAGCCAACAGGAAGCCCCTGCCATCAGCCTCAGGAGGACCCTGGAGTCTACTCCTGGCATAGCTGCATGCAAGTTATTGGGTTTCAGCTGGCACGAGGCAGGGCTCCAGCAGGGCAAGGACAGTAAGTTCTCCTTCTTTGGACCTTGGTCCCTGGACCTGTGTTTTGTTTCATGCTGAAGGCTTTTAAGTGAAGCAACGGATTGGCAGCAGGGGAGACAGGGCTGACCCACAGAGGTGACCAAGCTCACACCACCAGCACCACCCACTGATAAGTACAGGGAGCCAGATCCAGTGGGAGAGTCACACACTACCTCCCATCGATGGCAGGGTGTCTGCTCTGGGTTTACCACCCCATTCCCTGCTCCAGGACAGATGGTAGGTGGCAATGTAGCCACATATAATTACCTAAATGCTCTTAGGAACACCTTGTACCTGCTGCCAGGACAATGAAAGCATCTCTCACATCCCATGAGGAAGTCAACTCATCCGACAGGAGGGTGCCAGGCAGGGCAATGGCCTCGTGTGCCAAAGGGAGGGGCAGAACTGGTTATAGCTGCACCCAGGGCAAGTTCCAAGAGAGTTTTCTTTGACAGAACGGAGACCTAACACTAGCCAGCCCTCACCAGGTCATCTCCACCCAGGCCCTAAGGCTCCCACAATGGCAGGTCCCAAAAGATATGGGGCTTACAGGGTACATTTCCTGGACAGAGTCTAGCCTAAGAATCCAGACTCACCCTAGGAGGGGGCCATCCCTCCTCTGCTGCTGCCCTGCACTTTGACCTTGAATAAGTCCTTTCCTTCTAGCTCACCACTGCAGTTAAAGAATCCACACGCTTCCAGGCATGGTGGCACACACTTGTAATCCCAGCACTCAGGAAATCGAGTCTGGTGGATTGCCCCAAGTTTGAGACCAGCCTGAGCTACACAGTGAGTTTAAAGCCAGCTTCAACTACAAAGTGAGACCTGTATCCAAAATGAAACAACAGATCAACACAGAAAGAAAAGCATCTGCAGGCTAAATTGAAGAGCTGCTTTGCATTCAATGTTCAAAACATGAATTTGGGTGTAAGAGAGAGAGAGATAAAGTGGCCTGGGCTGGTTAAGTCCCAGCCAACACAGGGAAGCTGTGGCAGTGAGCTGTGCTCCAAGCTGGCCCATGTCCATATTTCACCCCCAGGTCTGCAGGCCCTCCTATCTGAACAATCCTGCCGTCCTTAATGATGACTCCTTGTTCTATATGCACACATGTCTAGAAGAAGAACGTGAAAGAAAGCTAAGCTCACTCAGATTGTGGTGAAGGGCAGTCCTGGAACTCTCCAGAGGCTGTTGTTCTCAGTGAGACTAAGCCAGGTCAGGCTGGATTCTGTCTGGAGTATCCTGCCAATTCTACTGTGCACAGAGCCAACCCAAAAAAGGGAAGTAAGAAATACTCATTTTGTGGATGGGCTTAAGGAGATCAAGGCTCATTCATGGCTGAGAGACTCTGCTGCTCTGACCATGCCGCATCATTCCCTACAGCTCATGGAAAATCTACAGAGCAACCCAAGCCAGGGGCAAAGGAGATTCATTCCACAACCATGCCCAGCAGAGCCAAGGAGCTTGGACCAGGCGGGATGGTGGCAGCAACAATAACCATCCAGGCTAGTCCTGTGTTACATCCTCATAACCTCTAACCTACTCTGCCTTTCTCCACCCCCAGCCACCCAGCTCAAGGACATGGTGGGACATGTACAGGCCAGCAGTAAGGTGCCAGATTGAGCACAAACAGCTCTGTGGACCCGAGCTGGCCCCTGGGAGGAAGATGGTTATTATATATTTGAGGAGTCTCATAGCATAACCTAGGTCCTTTACTGGGAGAGGTAAAAGGCAGGAAGCCTGAGCCAGGCTTGAAGAACACTCCCAGACCCACTATGCTCTAGGCCTGAACACAAGGAATCTACTTTGAAGGGGTGAGGGGGGAGAAAGCAAGTGTGCTCTCACGTGTGACCTGACAGCTTTAGGGCCCTCTGTGGTGAGTGAGTCATAGGTTGCAGTTCACCTGAATTACTGAATTCTCAACTCATTAGGTTCCTAACTTTTTAGTTCCTGAAGCAAGGCTCGAGGAAGTGGCAATGGCCCCAGGAATGAGGCTTCTTCCCTTTCACCACTCCTTACTAAGTCAGTGGCCAGGTACACAGAGACATATCCTACGAACCCTTGAATGATTGAATGAAAACAATAGAGAAAAGAAAGTCAAAGAACATAGATCTGAAAAGCCAAAACTCTAAGTTTTAGGGGACCACAAATAAGTCCCTGGACCTTGTTTGGGACCTAATTTTCCAGATAAGGTTATCCCCAGAGCCTACTCTAGCTTAGTTAGGCCTTGTCATCTTTATTCCCTGACACTAATCCCTGAAAGTGACGTGGGGACTCAAGTCAGATTGATGGCTGGGACAAAACAGAGCATTCTTGACAGTTCCAACAGCTACTACAGGAGCAGTTCTGAGGCTATGTATAAAGGTTATTGTATTGGAGAGCTTGCAGCCCCCAGCAAACTTGGGAAAGGACTCAGGTGTCCCTGAACATGTACTCAGTGGGGAAAATGCCCCAGGCAATCTTGGGAAAGGATTCAAGTGTCCCTGAACATGTACTCAGTGGGGAAAATGCCCAGGCAAACTTGAGAAAAGAAGTGTTTGGCTAGCAAGATACAATAGGAAATATTCAAGTGTCCTTGAATATGTACTCAGTGGGGGAAAGTGACACCTCCCCCTCTGACTATGCCTATGCAAAGTGTCACATACTGACATCTGGGAGGGTCTGGTCCCCTCTCCAGAGAATCCAGAAGAGACTAGTAACAGCCTGCCAATTTTCTAGAGAGGCTATATAAGAGGAAAAAGGAACACGAGGTGTGTGTCTGCTGACGGAACCCCACTCTGAGGATGAGCTGGGGCCCTCCGTGCTGTTTTTTACCCGTGGTTGCAACGTATCGGTGGTGCTGTTTGCTAAAGTGAGGACAAGCTAGACCTTCCATGCTATAATCTGTCTGACAACATTATAGTGTTGTTTTGCTGCAGTGGTAATTATATTCTCAAACTGCTCTTTCTACAATTTTTACTACTTTACTTTAATATATATGTATATATAAATAAGAAAATTCTCATTTCTGGCATGTTTTAGTTTCATTTTGTGTATCAAACCTCAATTTCTAAGTAAAGATATACCAATTCAGTAAGTTTTCTTCCCTTGCTGAAATCTGGCGTAGTTGGCAGAACATACATGCAAGAGAAATCAACATGCCTTTTTTACTAAGAAATCTAAAGCAAAGTGTGTTACTTGTGATATTCCAGGTTGGGAAGATTTGAAGTTTAGTGCCTTAGCCAAAGAATGGGCTAATGGGACAGGATTATGCGAAAACTGGGATGAAAAATTAAAGCAAGGGCAGTTTTTTACAGAGTGTTCCTCTAAAGAAGGGAAAAGATTTCCACAACGTGTGTTGAAGAGGGTGGATTTTGTTGCACGCATATCGGAAAATATGTATAGAGAAGGATCAGTTGTTACAGGAAAAGTGTACGTTAGAAAAAGAATTAAATGGGGGCCGGAGAGTTAGCTCAGTGGTTCCGGTGCCTGAACCACAAAGTGAGACCCTGTCTCAAAAAAAAAAAAAAAAAAGAATTAAATGATATGCAGGGGGAAATGGCAATATTACAGTGTCAGAATTATATTTTGGGAGGTCAGGTACGAACTTATCAAAATGTAGCAGAGGAAGCTGCCATTCACTGTGCCCAATACAAATACAAAAGGAGAAAAGAGTGAATCAGAAAAAAACACATGCAGTAATAGCTTGTGCTAAGTTGGATTAGGACCCTGACAAATGGGATGTTGTTATTTGGGATGATAGTGAGAATGAAGATGATTCAGAAAAAGAGACTTGTCAGTATAATCAGGAACAAAATTGTCCCATTATGAAACCCATCACCAGAAGAATTGAAAAGGCCAGAGGACCTAACCTCGACCAAAAAGTGTTCCACACTTCTACTGAGGATTATACTCAGCAGGAAATTACAGAAATTTTGAGTAAATTTACACAAAAGGAGAGCCTCTAATTACCTGGATGGTTAGGATAGCTGACACTGGAGCAGGGGGAGGTGGGTGTTAGACCGTCAGGATTGTATGAAGTTCATTACCATATCCTCCAACTCTTTTGTGCAGTCAACCATAAGGGAACATAGAACAGAAGGGACTAGTACCAACTTGTTAGCTCTAGCAGCTGAAGGATGTAACACTCAGTACCCTACAGATAATATGTGTCCAAATGCTGATCACCCTTGGCATGGTTTAAAGGATGGTACACAGAAACTGAAAGAGGAGGTAGTGAAAACTGCTAGTAAGTTAGGAGAGGCCGACTCATTATATGAGGTTCCCATCAATGTTGCTCACCGAAACATCATGATTAAGCCCGCCCCTTTAGCTTATAAGCATGTAATGATGATATTATTACTGTCTGAGACTGGAACTGCCTTAGGAGAAGTTTTAGAGAAAATGGCTCAACTGGCTGATATGGGGGGGACTAGGGTGTCCCTAAAGGACTAGACAATGAATTCAGACCTCCCTCATTTTCTAGGATGGATGGCAGTTGAGTATCTAGGAAGGAATGTTTCAGGCTTTATTGAAGGCATGAATACCAAGAGATAAAATTGATAATCTCCTCACTAAAGATTTGCAGAGGATTTATGAAGATAAGGTAAAACAAGCTGATAAGGTGGAAATTCAACCCTCAGGGGAACCTGAGACCTGCTCTACAGCACCCCCTTCTAGACAAGAGTTATATCCTTTTTCAGATTTAATGAAATTTGAATAGGGAACAGGTCAAAGGTCAAGCTCCGGTGTATGAAGTGCAGGAAATTAGGCGCCGGGATTATCAGCCCCATGTTCCCCTCACAATTTACTGGAAGAACGGATCTACTACTTTAGCCAATGCATTGACACCAGAGCAGAGGCCTCCTTGATTTATGGGAATCCCCCAAAATTTAAACATGGTACCCCAATAACAATTACAGGATTGGGTGGGAAAGAAATGTCTGCAAAACAAATAAAATTATTTTTTAAAATAATTACCAAAGAAAGAATATATAGTAATGGTAGTACCGATACCTGAATATATTATAGGAATAGATATTTTTGAAGGACTGACTTTAAACCTACCCAAGGGAAGATATCAATTTGCAGTTTGGAGCTTTAAAATAGCCTCTGTTTTGGTAGAAAAATTAAATATGGAACCAATTTCAGTGCCACAGCCAACTAGCCAACTAAAGTGATAATTTGTAAACAATATAGAATACCTGGGGGACACAAATACCTGAGACAATACAAGATCATTTACATGAAGGAGTTTTGGTCAAAACAACTACTAATTGGAATAACCCAATTTGGCCTGTAAAAAAGAGTGATGGATCATGGAGGATGATGGTGGATTATAGACAACTAAACAAAGTAACCCCACCACTTGTGGCTGCAGTACCTGATACTATTACTTTAATTGGAAATATTCAAAAATTTCCAGGAAAGTGGTATGCTGTGATAGATTTGCTAATGCCTTTTTCACTATTCCAATTAAACAGAACAATGGGATCAGTTTGCCTCTGTGTGGCAGGGGAAACAATATACATTTATTAGGTTACCTCAAGGATATATACATAGCCCAACAATTTGCCATAGAATAGTTGCAGAACATTTAGATTCTTGCCCCTTGCCTAATAATTTACAAATAACTCCTTATATAGAAGATATTATGATCCAGGGACTTGATGAAAGCCCTGTACAAGATGCTTTAAGTTTGTTAATCTCTCATGTAAAAGGTAAAGGCTGGGAAATAAATCCTAATAAAATTCAGGGACCTTCATAGGAGGTAAAGTTTCTGGGAATACACTGGAATCACGGACATAGGGAAATCCTACCACAAGCTAAACAGAAGATATTAGAATTTAGTGTCCCAAGGAGTAAAAAGGAAGCACAAAAATTTATTGGATTATTTGTATACCGGAGGGCGCACATTCCCCATTTAGGACAGATTCTACAGCCTCTGTATAAAGT
Source organism: Petromus typicus (assembly GCA_004026965.1). Taxonomy (NCBI): domain Eukaryota; kingdom Metazoa; phylum Chordata; class Mammalia; order Rodentia; family Petromuridae; genus Petromus; species Petromus typicus. The sequence continues at coordinate 128,581 of PVIR01000250.1, forward strand.
AACTTGGAAAATGTATGAATTTGATTGGGGGCCACAACAAACTAAAGCTTTTGAAGAAGCTAAGGCAGCTATACAAACCGCACTACATTTATGGCCAATGAAAGAAGGGCCAGTAGAAGTCCAAGTAACAGTAGCAAATAGAAAAAGCTCCTAATGTAATAACCAGACTCGGAAGCTTCAGCTCTACCTTCGATCCTCCTATTAGATCTGGTGCCAAAGTGTGGATTAAAAGGCATTCTACAGACTCTCCTACACCTGGAGAGATTGTGGCTACCGGAGCCACCATTACTGTAGCAGTTATGTTACCTGGTCAAGATCATCCTATTAAGTTACCTCCTAATCACTTGTTCTATCATGAATAGCTTTCAATGCTGTTACTGAAGAATGAAAGAATTAAAGTACAGACCCCTGGCCTTCGACTACCAAATGGAAATGGCCTACACACCGGACAAATTACAGGACGGGGATGGGAAAACTTCACAAAAGTTCTGGCAGCAAAATAACTTCCGATGCCCAGCTAATACAAACTGTTATATCTCATCCAGACTCTGGGTACAAACTAAAGTTCAAAATGTGATATGTACTGTCATAATATGTTTGGGTTCTATTATATACTTTTACCTTGGAAACTAAATTGTTATGTGCTTTTCATGAGATGCCTAAATTCAATTATTTTATGTTACCACAGATAAAAGGGACCTACATTGATAGTAATTATGTCACACACTCTTTACAAGATTGTATATTAACTAATCTAGGGCCGAATTATAATAGCCTCCCTCATATAATGGAAATTTGTTTGTTAAAATATTCTGTAATCTTATGTTTTTGTTTGGTTTTGCCTTATATTCTATATCTAACTTTTCTGTTCTTTCTGAGCTCTTCACTGGGACGGTGATGTTTTCTTTTCCCAACCTAGTGGATGATGCTTGGGTTCTCCACTGGGATAGTGATATTCTCTTTTCCCAACCCTAGTGGATGATACTTAGATTCTCCACTGGGACGGTGATGTTTTCTTTCTCCCAACCTAGTGAATGATGCTTTTTCCTAAACCTTCTTCTGTGCCTTCTGTATATGTTCATTTATTGACTGTACTAAAATATATTGTCTCAGGCTGGGGATTTAGCTCAGTGGCTCTGGCACCTGTCTTGCAAGTGCAAGGATCAGGGTTTGATCCCAGTAGCCACATACAATACTGGGTGTGGAGACTCTCGCCCAGCAGCAATCAGCACCACATACCACAGTGCCGGGCGTGGTGGCTCACGCCTGTAATCTCAGCACTAGGGAAGCAGAGGCAGGAGGATTGCTGTGACGTGAATTTGAGGCTGAGCTCAGGGCCAGCCTGAACTACAAAACGAGACCTTGTCTCAAAAATAAATAAATAAATAAATAAATAAATAAAATATGTTGTGTCACCAAATTTTTTTTTTTCATTTCTGAACCATTATAGTTAGTTTGACAAGCTCTAGGGCCGAATGTAAAAGTTATTGTATTGGAGAGCTTGCAGCCCCCAGCAAACTTGGGAAAGGACTCAGGTGTCCCTGAACATGTACTCAGTGGGGAAAATGCCCAGGCAAACTTGAGAAAAGAAGTGTTTGGCTAGCAAGATACAATAGGAAATATTCAGGTGTCCTTGAATATGTACTCAGTGGGGGAAAGTGACACCTCCCCCTCTGACTATGCCTATGCAAAGTGTCACATACTGACATCTGGGAGGGTCTGGTCTCCTCTCCAGAGAATCCAGAAGAGACTAGTAACAGCCTACCAATTTTCTAGAGAGGCTATATAAGAGGAAAAAGGAACACGAAGTGTGTGTCTGCTGACGGAACCCCACTCTGAGGATGAGCTGGGGCCCTCCGTGCTGTTTTTTACCCGTGGTTGCAACGTATTGGTAGTGCTGTTTCCTAAAGTGAGGACAAGCTAGACCCTCCATGCTATAATCTGTCTGACAACATTATAGTGTTGTTTTGCTGCAGTGGTAATTATATTCTCAAACTGCTCTTTCTACGATTTTTACTACTTTACTTTAAGAAAATTCTCATTTCTGGCGTGTTTTAGTTTCATTTTGCGTATTGAACCTCAAATTCTAAGTAAAGATATACCAATTCAGCAAGTTTTCTTCCCTTGCTGAAACACTATGGAGCCATCCAAGTTGGGGCAGGGCAAGCAGCAAAGGCTGAGTTGCAGTAGCAAGGACACCACAGATGACTCCTCAGAGGGGACGTCCCATCCGCCAGCCAAATATGAAGCTGAAGCTGAGGTCAAGGCCTGAAACCATTGCCTGAGTGTCTAAAGAGGACAAAGTCTACACAAGTACCCAGGGTCAGACCAGAGATGCCACAAATCAGTGTCTAGCAGTCAGAGCTGCTCCCCCCACACCCTTTCCTCTGCCACAGGCTACCTGGCCATTCTCAGAACAACCCACATTCACACAGGGCCAGCTCAGCCCTTTGAGGTCTCCTCCATAGTGCTTCAGAGGACTCCAGGATGCTGATCTCCAGGCTGGGCAATAGCAGTCTGGCCTAAAGTGTCCCTTTAAACACCTTGATTTGCCTTCTTCTGAAAGAGGAAGACGGCCAATAGTTTATCAGTGAATCAGTTTTTAAAGAAAAATCACCCAAAGAGGCCGGGGACTTAGCTCAGTGGTTCCAGAACCTGTCTCGCAAGCACAAGGGCCTGGGTTCGATTCCCCAGCAACCACATACCATACTGGGCGTGGAGACTCACGCCTGTAATTCCAGCACTCAGGAGGCAGAGGCAGGAGGATTGCTGTGATGTGAATTTGAGGCTGAGCTCAGGGCCAGCCTGAACTACAAAGCGAGACCCTGTCTGAAAAAAAAAAAAGCACCCGAAGAGTAGGTACTGGCTAAGGCAGAGAGGTCCAGGAGGCCAAGGGAAAGTTCCTCACATTGGGGTACAAGGTGGAGGAGAGTTGTCAGCTATGTGATAACACAACTAGGGGTTCTACTGTGTTTACTTGGAGTTTGGGCCCCTTCCACAATTATCTACACACATACACCTGTGTGTGCTGCACACATACTTAGAAGCTCCTCACAGTACCACGGAGATTAGAAGAGTCTGTCCTGAGGACAAATTGTGCTTTTCCTAATAGAATCGGATGGCAGGATAGGGTGATGACCACCTGGAAGTGAGTGGAAGCCAGAAAAGCACAGTTCTAGTCTCTGGGAAGCCTCAAGCACCTATGTGGAACCCAAGACCCCTGAGTCCATTACTAGCACATTGAGCCATGCTACTACTCCAAATGTGCGCCACCAGCATGACCCAGCACAAGTAAACAAGGATAGTTTGGTGGTCAAGGCAACAGGACTGACAGCATCAGGCAACGCCCCCTGGCCTTCCCCTTCCTGTTCCTGGAAAGGAGGCCTAGGGAAGTGAGGGCAAGAAGACAAGGACAGACAGGAGACATTGAGCCTTGTGCTCTAATCTGAGAGGCTACCTAGAAATTCAGTGATGAAATCAGAGTCCAGAACAGATCCCTAAGGGAGGGCAACCATGTACCGGCTCTGTATGTCTGGAGAGACAGCTGGGCTGAATCACAATCCCAGACACACCTCCCACCCTCAGGTCCTTCAGCAGCAGAGTGAGCCTGGTGCGCCCTCTTGTGGCCAACAGGAGGATAGCATAGTCAACAGCGCGGCAATTCCTTCTCCATATAGCCCTCCAATTGAATCATGCCTCAGACAACTGGCCTGCATCTCCTCTAGTCATCAATCCCTCAGGCATGGGACTGCAGGCACCTTCAGAGCCACACAGGAATGGGTCATAAAGAACAAGTATTTGAGCCTGAGAGAGACATGGTCCTGAGAAAGTCAAAACAAATAAGTGATCCTCAGTCTGGCATAAGGACCAGTTGATCTGTTCTGAGTTGGCAGAGACAGAACCTTCTAAAGAGAGAGGTCATATGAAGGGTCTGGCATGATGATCCACACACGTAATCTCAGCCACTCAAAGTAGGCTGAGGCTGGAGGCTTCCAAGTTATGTAGCAACTTAGTGAGATCTCATTTCATTACAAAAAAGGGCTGTGAGTGTAATCCAGTGGTAATGAATTTGCTTAGTACGCAAGAGGCCCTGGCTTTAATTTCCAGCACTACACACAAAAGAAGACATAGAAGGAACCTTAGGTATCCTCAGCATGCTACACTCTCCATTTACAGCTCAGCCAGGCCCTCTCAAATTTCTATTTCTTTTTATCCAAATCTCAATTAGTTTCTACTGACTAGGGTGTGTCTAACAAAACCAATTGTTTAATAACTCTGAAACAGGACAATCTGTAATACAGTGACCCCCTCAAGCAGAGGGCCTCAGCTTCTTCTCTCAAAAGTTCAGATCCTTGTACCCTGCCAGTACCAATACAGAACTGTCACTGATCCAATCACAAAAATATCTCCTGGGCATCCACTCAAGGTAGGACGTTCTGTTTAATCTTAACAACCAACCAGCAATCTGCAAGTCAGTGGTTTTTATTTTACTTTACAGGTAGACAAAGGCATGCTCAACACACACAGCTGATCAATCAGGGAGTCACAGCCCGACATCTTCCCCCACAAAACTCAAGAGCAGTCCTGGCCCCAGGCCTCTGACCCAGAGTAGCACAGGTCTTACCAGGCAGTGGGTCACATCATGTCCTTGCACCTGGCTCGTGATATACCTGCCGCACAGGGAAGCAGGCTCGCCTACAAGCAGGGGTGCATCTGGGCTCTCAGTCCAAATCAGAACAATGACAAGTCAGAGGACAGCCTGGGGTACTGCAACACGCACTCTGACCACACAGGAAAGTGAGTGGGTGGCCTGAACCAGAGCCAGAGGCAAAACCATTAAAGCCAGACCTGGACCCTCAGGGAAAGCTGTTCATCTCAGGTCAAGCCTAACAGCCTTTATGCACAAGAGATTCTGTTATGTTCAGAATGTACCACTTAAGAAAACAGTAAAGTGAGACTAATGTATCAGCAGGCCTTTATGCAAAATGTTAAACATAAGAATCCAGGAATTTCCCTCTCTGCTATCCAGAAAGCCCAATTTTTCAAGGATCCTGAACTGTTTGCTGTTTTTCAAAGCAATCTAAAATAGCACCAGATGTGAGTTCTACCTCAGACAATAGGCTCAAGAAACTGCTGAGTAAATCCAAGAAAAACTGCAATGTCATCACTCAGCAAAGCAAATTTGGTCATGATTGCCTGGAGAACAGCTTGTAAAACAGAGGTTACCTTCTCTGTATAGATTGTTACTGACTTGATTCTACTGTAAATAGCTTCCCAGATAAAATCTGGTGAAAGTATATACCAGTGCAAAATGTAATCAGTGAAGGGAAGGAAGGAGTGCGAGTGGGGAGGAAGAAGTGAAGGAAAGACAGAAGAATGGCCAGGTAAGAGATAACCTGCCCAGGGTGCCTCTATCTGCTCAGAGGCCCTAGGGCTCTAGCCTAAAACACAAAAGAAGAGTCCAGCTCCAGCCAGGGCCCTCAAATACCCTCTGGACTCTGAGACTTCGGGTGTAAAGAGGCTTCATATGAGCTCCCTGATAGGTCTGACCCGCACAGAACAAAGCCAATATGGCATTCCCGTCAGACTGCTCTTCTTTCCGTAATCCCCCATGTCTTCCCACAACCCCTTATGTCACCGTTCTGCCAGAACAAACCCACCATTTAGAAGATGACATGGTGCTCTCCTGCCCCTGACACCAGTCCCCCTCCGCAGAGTGTATACAACCACCTGCGTTCTTTGTCTCTTCTGCTCCCCATTCTCAGAGCAGCCCAGCAGATACTCTCCCCAAAAAAGCCTGTTACCAGACACTCGAGCTCAGGCTATTTTATTTTCTCACTCCCCAAATTCTGACCGGCTCTATAAAGCTGTGAACCGAACCCTGGAAGACACAGATCTTAGCTTGGACAGCTGCTGGGTAGTGGCACCTCTTCCTTGCTTTCCTATACATCCTAATTTTCTTATTTTAAATATCTTTATTAGATGTTTTATATATATATATATGTATATATTTTTTAAATAATATAAATTCATTCCAATACATTTAAATGACGGAAGAATATAAATATAACTTATCTCTCTCTCTTTTTTTTTTTTTTTTTAAGATTTTTTTGAGACAGGGTCTCGCTTTGTGGTTCAGGCTGGCCCTGAGCTCAGCCTCAAACTCACATCACAGCAATCCTCCTGCCTCTGCCTCCCGAGTGCTGGGATTACAGGCGTGAGCCACCACGCCCGGCACTGGTATGTGGTATTGGTTGCCGCTGGGATGAATCTCCACACCCAGTATTGTTATGTGGTTACCGGGGATCGAACCCAGGTCCTTGCGCTTGCAAGACCACTGAGCTATATCCCCGGCCCTCTTTTTTCTTTTTTTTTGCAGTAGTGGGGATGGAACTCTGGTCCTTGTACTTCAAAGTAGGTATGGTACCTACTTGAGCTAAATCCCTGAGCCTTAGAAAGCCCTTAAATATCATGCTTTTCAGCACATACTAGTGTTGCCCTGGAGGTCACACTATGGTTTATTGAACCACACTGTCTCCATATCAGCAGATATGTCAGCAGTTCTAACAGGCTGCTGTTGCCCCCAAGGCTGGGGTAAACACCTGTCCATGCTGTCCTGCACCAGCCATGCACAGTCACACTACATATAGTATTTTGATAAGGAGGTAAAAAACTCATTTCCTAAAGGGTCTACAACAAGACCAAACCCTCACCACACTCTACAATCACGCAGCAGAGACACAGCGGGAATCTGGAGGGAAAGTCCCGGCTGCTGCTGTCCCTGCTCTGCTTGCCAAATTAGGCCCCAGGCCAAATGCCCTTGTCAGGCCACACTGTGTCCACTTGGCTCACAGTTAAGGCTGCTCCCCAGTCGCCTGGCAGGACTTTGGGCACGACTGGGCTTCAAAGGAACGCTTTCTTTGGCTGCAAGCCAACAGATGGCAGGCGTAGGTCTGACCGCCAGCAGCCAGCACACTGATGACTTCCAGATTGGTATCTTTAGTGTTACTCTGCCACACGGCCACCTGCCTGCTGGCCTCCTCCCTCAGACATCTGCGACAGAACACTACCTCTCTCATCACCCATCCACATTTTCTAAAGTCCTTTGAAGTCCCCACCTCAGAAACAGCTCAGCATCCCCTCAGTCTTTCATGAAGTCAGAAGCCTGACTTCCAATACCTCTTATTCCAATATCTAATGAAAACTGGCTCCCTCTCGCGGGTTTCATCCCTAACATTCTGACTTACTCCTTCATCCTCCAACTCAGGTCGCTCCAGCTCTGGTTCACCTCACATTCTGTCACCTGGAGAGCCGTCAGAGCTGGTAGAGTATCCTGCTTCCAGCCGGGCTCCTCCTCAGTCAGTCTTCCAGAGCCTCAGAGTAGATATTAAATTGCATCACTCCTGCAACCTTCATCCCCTCCACAGCTCCCACTAAGGGATCATGGCCGAGTTGTGTCACAGCAACACAATGCCAAACTTCCTCCAGCCTTTCCCTATACTCTGGGGACCTCATTCTCTTGGGCAGCAGCAGCAACAAGTTAGAGGAGAGCAAAAAGAGGGTAGGGCCACAGCAGTCACCAATGCTCGGTCCTTGGGCATTGGGGTGTCTTCATGCAGTGATGTTAGCACTCAAGGAAGCTGAGACAAGAGTGGTCCTCAAACAAGGAAGAGAAAAACAATAGGCATGCGGAGGCCTAGACTCTTACAGCTCTGAGGCTCATTTCCTTCCTTGCACAGTGCAAACTTTCCTCTGGTTACTGCCTTCTGCTTTTCCCAATGCTCCAAGTACCTGTCTCTCATTTGTGAGACTGACTTCTCTATCTTCGGATCACATCTAACTCTGAGAAGATTAAGGACTGACCCAAGCTTATCTTTCTATCCAAACTGTGATGATCCACTTTCACCAATTCAATATACCAGTAGTTTCCTTTGACAAACAAAATGGAACACACATTTCTGCATAAAACCATACACTGAAATTCTTAAGCAAGACATTTTCCACATTCTGACAATAAAACTCTTAAACAAGATATTTTCCTCATATTGACTTTGACCTAACCTAAGGACCTGTCCTTTTTCTTCTTTTTAAATTTCTTTTCATAATCTTTACTCCTCATGATCTGCATGTGCTTCACAGAAACCCACGGTTTTCTGTGGACCAGCCCGATATACATATCCAGACAGCTGATGCACACCCTTGATATGCTCTTATTCCAGCTGCCAACATTTCTCTGATGCCTTACATTTTGTCCTGAGACTGTTTATGCCATTCCCACCTCGTAGGGTACTCTTCCTGCCTGCTTGCATTGGCTAACTTTTCTGTAACAGTATTATTAAGATAGAATTAATTTACTACACAATTTGCCCATCTAGAGTGTATAATTCACCAACCACAGTGGTACATACCTATAATCTGAGCTACTTAGGAGACTGACACAGAAGGGCTACAAGTTCAAGGCTCAGACATCTTAGCCAAGACTCCGTCTCAAACAGAAAAATGAAAAGGACGGAGTATACACCTTAGTGGGAGAGCACCCTTGGGGGGTCCAACCTCTAGTACTGCCCACCCCAAAGTATATAATTCAGTTTTCAGTATTCAGCATTCACAATTGTGCAAACATCATCACAAACAATTTTAGAATATTTGTATAGACTGCCCCCCAAGCCCCTCATACTCTTGTCACCCACATCATGCTCCTATCACTTTGGGACACTGAGGTGGGAGGATCTTTTCACTCCAGGACTTAAGAGATCAGCCTGAGCAACATGGAAAAACTTCACTTTGAGAGAAGAGAAGAGAAGAGAGGAAAGGAGAGGAGAGGAGAGGAGAGGAGAGGAGAAGAGAAGAGAAAAAGCAAGACATACGTGATCTCTGAATGGCAAAATCCACTGGAAGGCTGCTCTGATGATCTCTTGGTCACATCTGAGATCTGTCTGTCTGTCCATCTATCTAGACTGGAGTTTAAACTGAGCTACATCTTTTTATTGTTTCCACTTTTGAAACAAAGTCTCCCTAAGGCATTAAGCAAAGTCTTATGAGCTGGTTTTGAACTTGAGATCAGTGCCAAAGAACCACGGCTAGGCCAAACAGGCAGCAACTTCTCACACCCAATAAACTGAAGAGGTTGGATATTGCAACACATTCAAAACCCTTGAATGGATCAAGAAGATGTAGCTTTTTTCGTTTTTCTTTTTTTTTTTTTAGGTTTTTTCAGACAGGGTCTCACTTTGTAGTTCAGGCTGGCCCTGAGCTCAGCCTCAAACTCACATCACAGCAATCCTCCTGCCTCTGCCTCCCGAGTGCTGGGATTACAGGCGTGAGCCACCACACCTGGCACTGTGGTATGTGGTGCTGATTGTTGCTGAGCATGAGTCTCCACACACAGTATTGTATGTAGTTGCTGGGGAATTGAACCCAGGCCCTTGTGCTTGCAAGACAGGTGCCGGAACCACTGAGCTAAATCCCCAGCCCAGATGAAATTTTTTTTTAATGTATCTAAATGTACCAATAAAAAAAAAAAGAATAAAAAAGGTAGGGGATATAGCTCAGTATTACCTGGGTTCAATTCTCAGTACTACAAGAAAAAACAAACAAACATAATCCTTAGGACGATCTAGTTCACATGGAAGTTAAGAAGATCTCATAGGGCTTCTTTCACTTTTAAGAGTTAATGATATTTCTTTAAAATAGGAAAGAGAGAGATTTAGCTCAGTTGCATAGCACCTGCTAGCAAGAATGAGGTCCTGAGTTTGATCCCTGCTACCAAAAAAAAAAAGTCCTAAAATAGGAAGGAGAAGCCAGATATGGTGGAGCATACCTGGAATCCCAGCTCTTGGGAAGCTGATGCAGGGAGATCATTGCAAGTTCAAGGCTAGCCTGGACTACATACTGAATTCAGGACAAGCCTGCATGGTGAGACTCTGTCTCCAAAAAATAAAGTAAGAAAGAGTTGGCTTGACTGGCCCAGTATTAGGTAAGTTAACATTCTAGATTAGGAACCTGGCATTCTGATATTCATTAGCTGAGTACAATTGTATAATCTAGCAAGCCATTTGCTTTTCTGTATTCTTCAAGCTTCAGGAAAGAAATCTAAGTGATTCACAGACAAAAACATAACAGTGACAACCCCAATAACAATGAGAACTCCTAGGACTCAGATATGGTCTCTAAATATCATTTTTCAATAAAAAGAGCTCTTGAGAGAAGTGATAACTGTGTTTGTAGGGGAATTTTCATGACTAGAACATAATGGCATTTCATTCAGATAGTAAAAAAGCCCTAAAAGGCTCAGCAAGCAACTGAACAAGCTGCTACTGGCTAAGAGACAATATAAGTATCAATAAGGTAATTGAAACCTAGGAAATACAGTAAAGTCCATTAGTGAGTTATGATATTAATCTCATTGGTCATCCGGATGATGTTTGAGAACCAACTCATTATTTTATTTTTAGCTTTTAAGACAGGGTCTTACGATGTATGAAGTTTAGCATGGCCTTGAGCTTGCTGTGTATCCCAGGCTGGCCTTTTATACCTGGCAATCCTCCTGCCTTCGCTTCCCAAGTGCTGGGACTACAGGCATACACCTCCACATCCAGCTCAGGTAAATATGAGAAAGAAGCAATTATCTGAGCCTCTCCTATATACACACTGTACAGCAGGGTAACCAAGTACAGTATTTGAGTGCTGAAAGTTTCCAGGTGTGGGGTTAAAACTAGCAAATGCAAAAGGAAATTGAATTAGAATATGACCTCTTTGCAATATTTCATGAAATATAGTTCCAGTCAATAAATGTCAGTGATTCCTTATAGCATAAAAAGAGAATCTAGGTAATTAGGTGTTTTCCAAAATATGAACACTGCCTATTTTTTTAAAAAAAATATGAATTGAAATATAATTTAATCAAGCTCTAGATCTACCAAACAGGAAAAAAAAAAAAAAACTATAAGAAGGGCTGGGGACACAGCTCAATAGTAGAGTGCCTACAAGATACCTAACCCCAAAAGAGAAAAATAAGGTTCAAAGGAAGAGGAACCTGTTACACTGCATGGCAGAAATGTAATCAGTAAAACTGAGGATGGGAAAACCTATTACTGAAGTAATACAACTTTAATAGTTAAATTAAAAGACTTGGGCATGGTGGTGCACAACTACAGGCAATTCCTTCTTCATTTGTTGATATTTCAATCACAAATTGTCCTGTCTTCTTCCCAGTAAAGCTAACTATCTCCCTTGTTGGGAAGTACAGTAATGAGAACTGGGAAAAAAAAGCCTCTTTTCTCCATCACCCACAGTAAGTGCTATCTAACAGGACCATCTCAGTTGTCACAGATGAAACCACTCTGAGAATGAAGGCAACTGTATTCACTTCCTGTTGATATTATAACAAATAATCACAAATGCAGTGTCTATGCATTGGAGACCTTTTTTTAAATCTTACCAATTCTGTAGGTTCAAAATACTACGTGAGTCTTATTGAGCTAAAACTCAGGAGGAAGTGATTCTTAAATGAGCAAACACACACTTGAACATAGAAGCAGCACTCCTCAGAGTCTGAAACACATTCACTTAGACACATCCAACAACCCCAATTCACCAGGCCTCTGTGGAAGGTGAAATTCCTAACCATTGTTGCCTCTGCCCTCATGCCCAGTGCTAAGGAGCCAGAAGCTTCCTTCCCAAGCTAAAAAAAAAATTTTTTTTTTTTTTTTTTTAAGGTTTTTTGAGACAGGGTCTCGCTTTGTGGTTTAGGCTGGCCCTGAGCTCAGCCTCAAACTCACATCACAGCAATCCTCCTGCCTCTGCCTCCCGAGTGCTGGGATTACAGGCATGAGCCACCACACCCGGCACTGTGGTATGTGGTATTGGTTGCCGCTGGGGTGAGTCTCCACGCCCAGTATTGTATGTGGTTACCGGGGATCAAACCCGGGTCCTTGCGCTTGCAAGACAGGCGCCGGAACCACTGAGCTATATCCCCGGCCCCCCCCCCCCAAGCTAAAAAAATTTTTTAAGCTAAAAAAATTTTTTTAATAAAAAGAGTGGCTTCCCAAATAATCTGTATTCTCATTTCAACATTCTGCCATTTGAGGTTCCTTTAAACAGCCCAACTACATTTCTGTGTTCACAAATAGAATTCTATCTGAAATGCTCTTCCTCCAGCTCTCTGGATGGTTGGCTCCTTCTTGGCAAGGTTTTAACCAGCCATGCTCTCACAAGAAGATTCTCAGCCAGGCATGGCGGCACGCACTTGTAATGTCAGCACTCTAGGAGGCTGATGGAGGAGGATCACAAGTTAGAGTCCAGTCAAAGGTTAGCAACTTAGGGGCCAGAGACTTAACTCAGTGGTTCTAGCACCTGCATCACAAGCGCAAGATCCCAAGTTCCATCCTCAGTAAAAAAAAAAAAGTTAGCAACTTAGCAAGGCTTTCTCTGAAAAGGAATAAAAAGGAAGAGAAGGTGGTACCGTGGTGCAAACGCTCTAGACTCAATAAATAAATATTAAACAAATTTCTTAAAACTCTAACACTTCTTCACTATCTCACAGACACTGCTTTTCATATTTAATTTTTTAACTTAATAATAATAACAGAGCCAATACACTGGGAACTTACTATGTCCCAAATTTATGCTAAACACCTAATATGATTTGGAGATGGTCTGAATCTCTTTCTCAAGATTTCATGTATTAGAATTTAATTTCCATGGTGAGATAATAAGAGAATGGGAACAATCTAACTATGATGTGTAGAGGTGGAGCCTTTGGAAAATTATTAGGATTAATCATGGTGGAATCCCCATGACTGACTCCTAGTGGCTTTATAAGAAAAAGGAAAGACTGGAAGTCAAATATATATATATGCATCTACACAGGCATATATGTATGTACACACATATATATAAGTATGTATATATGTGCGTATACACATATACATATACCCATGCTCCCTGTCTCTCACCCTGTAATGTCCATCACATATGACAGATGATGACCATCATCATCAGAACCATGTATCTCCTTTCTATATTAGTCACCAGTCTGTGGTACTGTGTTATTAGCAACAGAAATTGACTGATGTATCACTTTATGTGGATTACCTTATTTAATTATCATAACCACCCCACAAAGTAAATTCTATTATTAGCATCATCTCATAGATAATAAAAAATTAAGAATGAGAGTTTTACTGCCACAGGTCCATGAGGAAGCATGGATTGCCTGGATTTGTGAATACTACTAAATTACACTAATTTATTAATGTCTTCCCCTGTCCTGCTGACATCCACCACAGATTATGAAATTAAAGAGAATATCAGTCAACAAAGTATCTCACCTGGTGTGATAGTGCACACCTGTAATTCTAGCACTAGGGAGGCTAAGGCTGGAGGATCAGCAAGAGTTCAAACCAGGCTGAGTTACTTAGCAAATTCAAGGCCAGCCTAGACAACACAGCAAAACCCTGTCTCAAAAACAAACAGAAAACAAAACATTCCAATCCCTATTGGCACAAAATAGGTGAATAAAGTAATACTCTCTGGGTTTTCTTCATACATCTCAACCCACCTAAGGACTTCCCCCAAATTCTTAGCATAGGACTGAGATCCTAGAAAATATTCAATACATCCAGGAAAATCTCACCACGTAGAAAGCCTTTGTGACTACCTAACTATGTCCCCTTCGTTCATCAAAGGGAATGGCCTTTCCAGGGTCAGAGACAACTGGGCAAACTGTACACTGAAGACTAAATGGGCCTCAGAGACCCAAAGAGAGGGCACTGTAATGAAAGACAGCAGTTAGTGGGCAGGTGCCCTGCTGAAGTTGAACCCAGGAAAGAAAACTAGGATGCTTGCCTCTAACAAACAAATACCCTCTGCCCAATGCCCTATTCGTTCTGCAACTGTCCAACACCTAAAACATGTTACTAGAAAATTGATCACACCAGCACAGAACTAAAGATCTCTCTAGGGTCCACAGGGTTCCTTGGTCCCATCTTTCTTCTCATGTGCTCTGGAGATGAGGAGGCAAAATTACCCAGTACCAGTGGCCAGGAGGCAGCCCTCTGATCCCACCCCCAGAAGCAGGGAAGGCCTTTTGGTAGAGAACACAGGGGTGACTGGTCTGATTCTGGTTATTCCCAGTTCTGAAAGTCCTGAGCATCTCCACAATACATGGTTTCAAGAACACCAAATTTTGTGTCACTTGAGAAGTAATACTGACAAATGCCACAGCAAGTTGTGACAGGAGGGAACAACTTTCTAGTCTAGCATGGCCACAAAGAGTTTCTAAGATAAGGTGATACAATGACTGTGCTTCGTGGGGACAAGGAAGCAGAGCAAACAGCAGGTTAAATCATATGAAAAACATGAGCTAACATTCACTGAGTGCTTACTTTGCTGTTGGAGATTACTGTCTTCTTGGAGTTGTTTTATATATAGTAGCTTGCTGACATCTCACCATCTTTATGAGCCAGACACTATTAATAAACCAGATGCAGAACTCAAGATCTGGAAGCATTAAACAACTTGGTCTAAAATAATTCAGTAATTGCCATGGTTGGGATTCAAACTCAGGTGTGCCTGACTTCAAAGTCCCACAACACTACACCATCTGCTGGGGGATGGCATGTGTGAAAGAGCAAGGGGTTTCTCAATGCCTAGCCAAAGGTCTGTATATTGTTCCACAGGGGTCTATATGCTGAGAACTGTTGCAGTAGGGATGGATGATCTAGCTTGTTTACAGAGGAGGAGGAGGATGGCGATGGGAACCACGTGCCCCTTGAAGTTCTACAGGAAGGGAGGCAGCAGCAAGAGTAAGGAAAGCCAGAAGAGAAGCCCAATGAATTCCAGTTGACCATCAATGGTGTTGACCTTAGATTTAACAAATAAAGATGTTCCTCAAGTCCTAGTCAATCCACAGAACTCACATTAAGCACCCCACATCCTGAATTGTTCTCTTCTTCCCCAACTCCACTCAAGAAAGGTGAACAACTTTTCCTGCAGATTTACGTTTAAATCATGAAATCTACAATTATTGTACTTCACTGGGGACTGAATCCAGAGCCTTGTAGTGCTAGACAATTGCTCTACCACTGAGCTACATTTCTACCCTTTTAGTATTGAGACAGTCTCCCTAAAATTGCCTACACTGATCTCCAACTTGCCACCCTTCCATCCTGGCCTCCCGAGTAGCTGAGATTACAGGCTAGCACCACTGAGACTTAACCTCTAAAGTTTGTGATGAAAAAATTTTCTCTAGCGGGTAAACCATTTGGTTATCTTCCCCCCTCAGTAATAAGTACTTTGCTCAAAGGTATCATTTGGGGATCAGGGACGGGAACCTCACCCTAGGGGAAAATCTAGAAACAGGGACATCTCTACCCCAGTCCATCAGTTGCAGCTGTGCCTGAGGGTGTCTATCTCGCTTTAGAGGTGTGCTGAAGGAAAAGGGAACTCAGCTTGCTACTCTTGTGTAAGTATTCTAGCTCCAACAGCAGCGCCCCTCCCCCACTGGCTGAGGAGCTGAATTTTACCCCAATACTTGTGTATGAACAGTGATACCCTTGCTCTCCCAAACTCCTTAAGAAACCCACCCAGCCAGCGGTT
The DNA here is from genome assembly GCA_004026965.1 of Petromus typicus. Lineage (NCBI taxonomy): Eukaryota > Metazoa > Chordata > Mammalia > Rodentia > Petromuridae > Petromus > Petromus typicus. The sequence goes on from PVIR01000250.1 coordinate 144,181, forward strand.
CAGTATGGGAGGAATACAGCAATTTCCCAGCAATGCTCAGCCCGCAGGTGAGAGAAGAAAACTATGGAAGGAAGGAGGGTATTTCCGCTTAGCTTTCCTAGGCATGACCATGGCATAGCTCTGCCTACGTCAGGGTAAAGAGACTTGTATGTGCACCTTTCATAGGCGCCACAACCACTATGAAGAGCCACTCTCCTTCCAAACTACGTGACGAGCACAACAGGGGTAAAGAGGCGGTCCAAGCAGAGACGAACCACTACGGTTCTAGCCTTGCTTACGTCTGGACAGGCGCCGAGCCGCAGTTCTAGATGGGCCCCTCGCCCCCACGCCCGCCAGCAGATACCCTCTGCGACCCTCCAAGGCCACCCCTGCTTCCGGATTCCTGGCCCGGGGCGGCCTCCACACTGGTCATTCAAGGCCCTCAGCCTCGGTCCGCGGCTCACCCTCTAGCGTCTCGCACTGCACCAGGTTGAGGTAGTCGGCCTGGCTGAGCACCCCGGCCTTCAGGCCGCGTACCAGCCCCTCCAGGTAGCCATTGTCTACATTGAAGTATAGCTCCGGGAAGAACGACATGGCTGCGGCAGGGACGGCAGGACTGGAGAGCCCAGACCGGCCGGCACGCAACGCAACTCCAAAATCAGCTGATGCCGCGTCCGCAGCGGGCTGTCAAGTGCGTCAGGTGACGCACAAGTGCCTCACGTGACTGCAACTGAGCGGCATCCGGCTTCCGGGTGGTTTCCAGCGCAAGCATTGCGCAGGTGCGAACTACCGACTGCTCTGTGGCGCCTGCGCACTGAGCGGAGGCTGTCCCCTGATCCCTAACCCAGCCCGCTACGTGGAGGCGTACCGCGTGATGTCGCTGTTGGCTGCCGAATTACATGGGGCCTTCTTGCTTTTCTGAGTTAGGTGTACCTGTCACTGCGGAGTTGACGGGGTTAAGGTGGAATTAGAAAAGTTTCTTATTCTTTTTTTGAGGCAGGGTCTCGCTTTGTAGTTCAGGCTGGCCCTGAGCTCAGCCTTAAATTCACATCACAGCAATCCTCCTGCCTCTACCTCCTGAGTGCTGGGATTCCAGGCGTGAGCCACCACGCCCGGCACTGTGGTATGTGGTACTGATTGCTGCTGGGCGTGAGTCTTTATGCCCAGTATTGTATGTGGTTACCGGGGATCGAACCCGGGCCCTTGGGCTTGCAAGATAGGCGCTGGAACCACTGAGCTAAATCCCCGGCCCAAGTTTCTTATTCTTGCAAAGATTCTACACTGCTGAACCATATTTTCCTAAAGGGGAACTGAGATATGGGGTGGAGCGGACTTTGCTAGTGGTCACAATTGGCTGCCAGCAGGCCCTGGAGCATAATGCTCATTTGCTTGCAGCCTGGGTGCCGTGTAGCGTTCGGCTTTCACTGCACTGATGCACAGGATTCTCCAGGGCTAGAATACAGCTGTCTTCTGCTTTCCCTAAAGGTGTCTGGTGCCTTAAAACCGCATGTATAGCTGACCCAGATGTAGCCTTGGAGTAAGGGTGTGTATGATATATCGGTTAGGTGACACCCCCACACACACCTCTTCCATTAACCCAGCCCTCCCCAACAAGGCACACATTCAAAAGAACCACAGCCTTTGGGTTGGCCCCATCCTTTATTCGTGTCCCGATTCTGTCCAAATGTTGGCGGGTTAGGTGCGGCTGCAGAGATTCGTAGCAGTACCCAGCTTGCGGCAGTAGCAGAAAGCGTTGAAGAAGCGGCAGTAGCATGTGGCGCACGGGTCGCAGCACGGTACCTGCTGCCCCAGGCAGGACTCATGCAGCCTTACACAACGGCGTGGGTTTCGGGGCTCGCGGTTCTGCGGGTCTAGCACCTGCATTGCCAGGGGAGCAGGAACATGGGTACGGGCCTCCAAAGGCAAGTTCTGGTACCTCATATGCTCAGTCCATACAGGATGGCAATGGAGCATGGTCTGCAGTGCCCCTTTTCCCACCTGGTGAGGGAGTCTGGAGGTAAAGAGAGGGGATGGTAATAAATGCCCCCTGCCTGGGACCTCATCCCTTTCCCTCAGCAGTTACCTCTGCCAAAGCTTCTGCCTTCTGTAGCAGAGCCTCTTCGGCTTGTTCTGCAGGTGTCCTCTTCAGCGGAGCATGCGGGCCAAGGCCTGGGGCAGAGGATGTGAGGGGAAGAACTTCCCTTTGCAAAGTACCCATCCCCCGGGCGTAGGCCCTGAAGGGAGATAAGGGGCCTATACCAGGCAGGCAAGTTGTAGTCAGTGAGTGTCCAGGTCCCACCGAGCCCTCCCGCTTCCCATACTGACCTGAGAATTCTGGGAACAGGACTTGGTCAGGCTTTCTGAGGCCCTCCAAGGGGGCCAAGCCCACCTGGGCCCCCAGCGTTGCAGGTAGTGCCAGCAGCAGGGCACAGCTCAGCAGCACTGTGGTCAGCATGACCTGGCTCAGCAGGAAAGCCCACCATTTAGACCCTCCTCATCGTTGGAGTACCTTGTTGATGCCCAAAGAGAGTGTCCTCCACCCAGAGTAGTAGCCCCTGCCAAACCTGAGGACTTACCTCTTCTGGCTGTTCCTTGCCTAGAGAGCTCCTGACCACCTGTGCCTCCGCTTATATGGGGGATCTAATGACAGACCCACACGTGACTGCTTCCTGCAGCCACACATGCGGGGCCCTTCCTGCAGGGTGGGGGCACAGTTCAGGCCTTACACCCTGGAGCCTGAACCTTTGGGTGCTCGTCTCCAGTCCAGAGTGGAAACTCAAGCAGCCAATTAAAGTTTGGGTTCTAGGGCCCCCAGATTTCCACAGGATCCAAACCCGGAGTGTGTGCCAGGCTGGAGCCATTAGCAGTAACAAGCCAAGCGGTCCTGAGACCTTAATTTAATTTCTGGCCCCGGAGATGTTCACTCAGGCCCTATGTGGTATGCTGTTTTCTTTGTTTCCAGGAACTTAGGTCAAGGACAGTGAAGGAGGTGATGACCCAGTGTTTGGGGATTTCTTTGGAGAAAGAGGAGTGGGGAGACACCCACCTAGCCAAACACAGGCCCTCTTGACTGCATCCCTGGTCCTCCCTCCCCTCCCTTTTTTCCCTTCTGGCTCCTCCAAGACCCCCACCTGTACTCCTGACCCCCAGTTACTTCTGCACCTCAGGTTCCTGGAAATCAAGGAAATAGAACGGACTGTTCCCTGGGTAGGCAAGCAGCTTCAGAATAAAAAGCTTTCCAACCGCTTGCCTCATTAGTGCTAATGGCTGCACCCTTCCGCCCTGTAATGCCAGGCCTCTATGCATGCCTGGTCTCATCAGCACAAGTCTGCGATGAGATCTACCCATTTGTGAATGTGGAAGGACACAAGAGACCTCACTTGTCCCTGCCTTCCCTCACCCCTCCAGGAGGCTTTTTATTACATATGTGCCTGTCTGGAAAAGGATGCAGGCTAGATCCACTGGCCCAAGACAGCGGAAGTGGATGAAGGAGCTTTTGGGGTCTGCAGCCCAGGTCTACACATGCTCTTCACACCAGGAGGATGCCTGAGGAAATCCTCCCAGCAGGTTGCCATCTGGCAGCCTTTTCTTTTCTTTTCTTTTCTTTTTTTTTTTTTTTTTTTTGAGACAGGGTCCCGCTTTGTGGTTCAGGCTGGCCCTGAGCTCAGCCTCAAACTCACATCACAGCAATCCTCCTGCCTCTGCCTCCCGAGTGCTGGGATTACAGGCGTGAGCCACCACACCTGGCACTGTGGTATGTGGTACTGGTTGCTGCTGGGCGTGGGTCTCCACACCCAGTATTGTTATGTGGTTACCGAGGAATTGAACCCGGGCCCTTGTGCTTGCAAGACAGGCGCTGGAACCACTGAGCTAACTCCCCGGCCCCTGGCAGCCTTTTCTTGGAGTTGACAACTGTGTTTATGTGCAGGAGTCACGGCAAGGGTGCACTCTGCAGAGGTTGGGCCTATGGCAAGCACTGGTGTCCTTTCTGGGGTCAGGCTGGCACTAGGCTCTCTCAAGGCTGGCTCAAAGTAACAATCCTTAGAGCTCAGAAGTTCATTTATTACTGCCTGGCTGTGTGTGTAGGGAGAGACACTGAAGAATCAGGGAAAGCGGCTTAAGGACAATCCAGCATAAGGCCAATCCCCTTATCTTGCTGAAAATGGTGGTGACAGTTCAGTGACTCCTTACCAAAGCAGACCTGGAGTTGAGGCCTCTCTGGAAGAGGGCACTGACATTCCCCAGAGGCTGCAGGACTTTCTTTGGAGTGGCATAGGTTGAAGGATCAGGCCTCCGGTTGTGCTTCCATCCTGGTTGAGTCATTTCAGCTTCCTGTTGGAAATGTGGCCACTTGATCTGACCAGAGTACCTGGCATCTGGAACGTATGTTATTGTAATAAGACACTTTCCCCGAATCCTTATATCCTGGCCCTATCCCTAGAGATTCTGGCTGAAGATGTGGGGAGCAAGGGTGGGTTGGAAAGGTGTCCTGGGGACCCATGGGACGACCCATGGAATGCTGGGCACTGGCTGGGCCCACTCAGTATCCACCCTAAGGACAACTCTTCATGTCTGTCATGGGCCTCCTCCCATCCCACCGCAGGCTATCTTTGCCTAGGTGTGTGCACGCAGGTGTGTCTGCCCCATTGGTAATGGTGATAAGGGCCAAGCCCCTCACAGGAGCAGCCCATGACCTGTATAGTTCCGGTGGAGAAGATAGACAAGAAAACCAACCATCAGAACTTGATGGCAGCCAGGCATAGTGGTGCACACCTGTAATCCCAGCTATTTGGGAAGTTGAGGCAGGAGGATCACAAGTTCAAGGCCAACTTGAGCAACTCAGTGAGGTCTTGCCTCAACATTAAATATAAATAAATAAAAAAGACTGGAAATGTAGTTCAGTGCTCTCTGGATACCAAAAAAAAATTCACCTCTGCTGAAGGTAAGGAGGGAATTGGCTAGGGAAGGCTTCCTGGAGGAGGGAGACTCAGTCCTGAAACTTGAACAAAAGTTGAGGAATGATAGGAGGAGACAATACAAATCCCTTGTGCTCATAACTGACATACTGTTTACTATGCTTTCTAGTTCTAATGCTCAACCCATGCTCTTTCCCCAAACTTGGCTCACTCAAGTGAGTCTACTCAACAGTCAGTAGACATTTCTGTCATCTGGAGATGGGGAGACGAATACCTCCACCCAAGGTGATCCCCAGAGATAGTTCCACCAGTGAGTCAGCCAGCAGACATCTACTGCTACTGAACAACTGTTGTGAGTGTGCATGGACTTGCACTGTAGCCAGAGGAGCCCCAAATCCCTCACATTGCCTGTAAAACCAAGTAGAGCCCAGAGGAGAAAATAAACATTTGTTTATATCCTTTCCCATTCCAACCCCCTTTTGTCATTCGTTGCACTGTCACTCAACTCCCCCCACCTACTAAACTGTCCCAAATGGGTTTCTTGTCATAGCTGTCTATATGTATATGTATACATACACTTGTCATAACATTTGTTAACTTCTACAATCTTTAGTTTGACTTAACAATTTTGTTACAAGTTTCTGCCTTTCTATCATTTCCTGTTTTGTTTACTGTTATGGTTTGAATATGTGAACATGGTTGAATGTGTTTTTCCAAAGCTTCATGTGATTCAAATATTGGTGACAGTATTGGGAGGTGGAGCTTTAAGAGGCGGGGCCTAGTGGGAGGTCTGTAGGTCATTGGAAATTGCACTGTCTGGAGAGCCTGAGTTTTTGCTGGAGAGTTGTTGTAAAAGTAGCAATTACAGCCCTGCCTACACCTCTCTGCTTCCTGTTGGAAATGTGGTCACTTGATCTGACTAGAGTACCTGTAGTCCGGAATGGGGACTTTGCTGAGCTTATGCTATGCTCTTTGGACTCTCAGCCTCCCAAATAGAGCGAAATCATTTTCTTCATCAATAGTCTACCTCAGTAAACCTGATTAGGTTTTTATGTTTACCTTTCCTACCAACTAAGATGCAATTGCCAACGCCAATGTTTAACTTTCCTTCTTGGTGAACAGTTGCCTATTTGCACTAGCCTCTGAAAGAACCCGATTCCAGCCTGTTTCCTCAGTAAATGAGCACAAACAATGTGAGTGATTTTGCTTGTCAGGAACCAGCCTGATGTTTTTTTGCTTCAATTCTGACTTTTATTAATACATGTTTGTAGTACATAATGATCACATTCCTCCTGGAGAGCTGGAACATGTGCATGACACGTTTCAGTTCTCTCTGCATGCCTCCTCCCCCCGCTCCCCTCTCCCTTCCCTTGGCCTTTTTTTCCCTTCCCTTATGAACAAGATCCATCTCTCTATTTTCTATTTTCTTGGCAAAATGACCTTCAGAAATTCGTGGCATGTTCTGATTGGAGTATTTGGGAGAATTCAGGGCACAGGGCCTACATAGTAAGGCTGGGCCCTGACTACGGAGAAGAGAATGGGAGAGGGCGGATGCTCTGTGCCAGAGACCATGAAGACCCAGAAGTGTGATGAACCGCACCCCTCCTCTTCTTTTCCTCCTGCAGGGCACTTCTTATCCCCAAGGATGCTGTTCTCTCTTGTCCCATGGGAGTGTTGGGTACACAATGTCAGTTTTCATTAAATTGCACTTTTAAAATTTGTACAGCCTGGGTTCAATCCCTAACATTGTGAAAGAAAGAGAGAGAGAGAGAGAGAGAGAGAGAGAGACATGTTTACATGTTTATTGTGTTGCACATTAATGGAGAACATTTTTTCTTTTCTTTATTAGAGTTTCATAAATTAAGAGACTGTTGAACAATAAATGACCACTTAGGAGTTTATGATGTGGAGTGTTTTAAGAATTCCATCCCTCTTGCCTTATGCATTAGGGACATCCTGAGGCTGTTGTTTCCTACCCTTGGATTTAACAAAAAGACATTTTAGAAGCTCACGGACGTTGTTAGTTCTCCATTCAAGGGGGAGACCTATTCAAAAAGCAGAACCAGTGAGATGACATTGGCTGCAATGGACCAACAGCTGGATTTATACTGTTCTATAAAAATAACTTGTGGGCTCAGATAACTGAAACAGTCCAAAAGTAGAACTGATTTCAGATGAGGTTTGATCTAATACTTTTCTTCTGTACTGGGGATTGAACACAGGTCCCTCTCTGAGTCATATCCTCAGTCCTTTTCATTTTTTTTTTTTTAATTTTAAAACAGGGTTTCACTTCTGGGCATAATGGTGCACACCTGTAATCTCAGTACTGGAGAGACTGAGGCAGGAGGATAACCTCGTATTTGAGGACAACCTGGACAACACAGCAAAAACCCTTTTTTTTGAGATAGGGTCTCTCTTTGTAGTTCGAGCTCAGCCTTAAACTCACATCATAGCAATCCTCTTGCCTCTGCCTCCCGAGTGCTGGGATTACAGGCATTAGCCACCATGCCCAGCACTGTGGTATGTGGTACTGATTGCTGGTGGGCATGAGTCTCCATGGCCAGCATTGTTGTATGTGATTACCAGGATCAAACCCAGGCTCTTGCACTTGCAAGGCAAGCACTGGAACCACTGAGCTAAATCCTCAGCATGTAAGACCTTTTCTCAACACACACACACACACACACACACACACACATACACACACACACACACACGCATGCACCCCGCATGACAGGATCTCAACAAATTGCCCAGGCTGAGCTTAGATTTGCAACCTTCTTATCTCAGCACCCCAAAATGTTAGGATCATATGCATGCATCACCACGCCTAGTTTCTAATACCTCTTGGCTTTATTTACCTTTTATTTATTTATTTATTTATTTATTCTTTTACAGTATTGGGGATTAAACTCAGGACCTTGCACTTTTCAAGCATCCACACTGCACCACTGAGCTATATTCCCAGCTCTAACTCTTGACTTTACATAAGCATTCAGTAAAACAGACACTAAATGCCCATTTCCAGTCTTGTTTGGAGCACTGCCCAAACACAGAAACTTCCTCAGATCCCCTGAGAATTTGTAGTGTCTGTGGGATACATCTGTGACCCTTGAGACTAATACTGAGGCCTTCTGGGAAATTTGGTTCCCTGCAGAGGTATTTAAAGGAGGGTTCATAAAAACAATGCTCCAGTGTAGTGAGACATGTCTATAATCCCAGCACTCGGGAGGCAGAGGCAGGAGGATCACTGTGAGTTCAAGGCTAGCCTGGGCTATATGGTGAGTTCAGGGCCAGCCTGAACTATAAAGCAAGACCCTGTCTCAAATTAAAAAAAAAAAAAAAGACAAAGGAAACCTCTCAAAAGGAAAAAGTAACTTCTCATGCCTTTTTTTTTTTTTTTGGCGGGTAGGGGGGAGGCGCCAACCAGGTTCAACTCAGGACCTTGTGTATGCTTACGAGTAAGACACCAGAGCCATTGAGCTAAATCCCTGGCCCCAGGAAAAGGTAATTTCCGAGACAGTTTTTGCACAGTTCTTCATGATGCAAATCCCACTGGGTGCCGTGGTTTCCACAGCATAACTCCTAACCCCACTATCCCACACTCTGCCTCCTGGTTCCGGGCTCTAAGGATTCAGTCCACTTCTGCCCTTCTTGAAATCAAGAAACAGCTAATGAAGTCCCATAAGTCTTTCCAGGAAGCCCAGGATGGGACTCTTCTCTAGAGTTGGCACCTTCTTCCACTTCTCCAGGCCTTTTTCTTGACCCATGAAGGTGAGGCCTCTTACCATTTTGTTAAAGAGAAAGGGAGAAAAAAGTGAGGATTCCACACTGAGTGCGAGTCATCCTCCCTAGGATGACAGACCTGATCTACAGTGCAGGCCTCCCAGAGATTTGTGGGAACACAGCTAGCTCCTGGCACTTATAACTGAATGCAAGATGAGCTTGAAAAGGCCCGGCACCTAAGAGACAGATATTCACTGCGGACACTCCATCAGCAAGCACCAAGAGGTCAGGCCCAGGACAGAGCAGGGTCCCTAACCCTAACCCTAACCCTAATCTCTATTTCAAGTGTGTTTAAGTATGTGGATTCCAAGAGTGTGGTGCCCTTAACACAGCAGCCCAACCTAGGAAATTATAAGAATGAAAATTTGACCCTGCCCAGATTTAGTCCATCATAAGCTGTCCAAGTTGGGCCCCACTACCAGAAATGGAGTTTGTTTGTATGTTTGTAACCTCACTGTGGGGCTTGGGATGTACCTCAGGGCTTCCTGTGCCTATCTCACAAGTACAAGGTCCTGAGCTCAATTCCCAAAACCAAAAAAAAAAAAAAAAAAAGAACCTGAATGTGAACCACAAAGGTGAGAGACGTAGGCTTCATGCTCCTTGGGAGAATCTAATGCCAGGTGATCTGAGACGGGATGAGGAGTGATGCCAGGGATGTGGAGCAGCTGCAAATACATATCAACATGAGCAGGGAGGTTTGACTGCACTGTAATAAACAATTTCTTGCAGACTCATAGCAAAACCCTATCGGTGAGTGGCAAGTGACCAACTGCATCTGCCGAGTCAATGTTCTCCAATTATACAGCTGCATCTAGTGACAAGCTTTAATTCAGAATCTGACACTTCTTTTAGTCTGTGCAATTAGTTTATTTATCACTTTGACCTGCATCTCTTTCTTGCACGTGTCAGTCACCACTCTGGTGAGCCTTCAAGCTAGCACTAACCAAAGTGAATAAAAACAAACATCAAAAAACAAAACAGAAGAAAACAAACATCACTGGAGAGCTGCTTTGAAAAGGGAAAAAGAAAAAGGGACTCAACGAGATAGCAGAAAACACTAAGAGTGCCAACAGAAAGTTGCATTTAAAAGAACATACCAAAGAAAGAAAGAAAAGAGATACCAACAGTTCTACTTAAATAATGAGTTAGTTGCAACAAGCGGTTCATATGTCAAAGTCTGGTTTGCGTAATGTGTGGTAACCTATTCTCTAATGAAGCAATGATACCTTCAAAACGGCTTCATCACATGGACACCAATGATCCTGAATTAAAATACAAGCCTGGTAAAAGCAGTGGTGCAGGTCTGTAATCCCAGCACTCAGGAGGCTGAGGCAGGAGGACTGCCACAGTTTCAAGGCCAGCTTGAAGCACATAGGAGACCCTGTTTCAAAAAAAAATAAAACTATATATAAAAAACATAACAAGCCTTTGGAGTTTTGAAGGAATAACTGAAGGCCACTTCACTGAATGTGTTTTCATTGACAACATAATTCTTAGTAGCTCACTGCATAGCTAAAGCTAAGAAGCCTCCTCTTATTTCTTTTGTTTGTTTGTTTAGTTGGTTTTTTTGTTTTGTTTTTGGTACTGGGAATACAACCCACGACCTTGAGTTTGTGAGGGAAGCACCAGAACCACTGAGCTATATCCCTGGCCCTGAAGCCCCTTACTTTGATGAAGAGTTGTTCTTACCTACTATTAAGGATTTTTTTTTTTTTTTGAGACAGGGTCTCACTTTGTAGTTCAGGCTGGCCCTGAGCTCAGCCTCAAACTCACATCACAGCAATCCCCCTGCCTCTGCCTCCCAAGTGCTGGCATTACAGACATGAGCCACCACGTCCGGCACTGTGGTATTTAGTAGTGATTGCTGCTGGGCATGAGTCTCCACGCCAAGTATTATATGTGGTTACCAGGGAATCAAACCCGGGTCCTTGTGCTTGCAAGACAGGCGCCAGAACCACTGAGCTAAATCCCCGGCCCCTACTATTAAGGAATTTGTCATGAACTTTTAGGAGAGAATGCAGTTAAAAAGGTGGCATGAATTCCTCTTTCAGCTAGCACCATAACTAGACAAACTGATGAAACAGCAGAGGATATTGAGGCGTGGCTGTTAGAATTAATGAGTCACTATGGTACAAAATCCAGTTCATCGAGTCTACTGACGTTGACAACAAGGCAACAATGCTTGTTTTGTGTGATATATTTTTCAGGAAGATGTGAATGGGGACATGTTATGTGGGCTTTGTTGCCATCTAATACCCAGCTGAAGAGCTATTCAAATCCTTGAATGATTGCATATCCACAAAACCTAATTGGTCGTTTGTGTCAGTACAGAGCAGCTGCCATGCCTGGAGGGCTTTCTGGTTTCATTATTCTGGTCAATGAGGTCGCTTCTGAATGTGTGTTTATATACGGTGTCATCCACAGAGAAATGTTACCTAGCTGGAAAAATGTCCCCTAACCTTAGCAACGTTTCACAGGATGCAATTAAAATTATAAACTACATACTCTTCACTCAGTCTCTTTGTGCAGCTTTGGGAGGTGAGGGTTACAGAACGCACACATCCTCCCCTATGTACAGAATTGAACTGGCTTTGTGAAAGTAGATCGCTTTCTAAAGGCCAGGTTTTTACTGACTACAGCCACTCTAGAGATTTAGACAGTCACCACTGGCAGCACATCTCTGTGACACAAAATGGGTTGCAAAACTTGCCTATTCATGTAACATACTCAGCCTACTCAAAAAACTCAATCTGTCACTTAAAGGGAGAATAACTGTTCAAGTTGGCAGATAAAATGAATGCATTCAAAGCCAAATTGGAAGTATGGGGGTGATGTCTCAATCGCTTTCTTATCACTGGAACAAAATACCCAACACCCACAATTTAAAAGAACAAAGATTTATTTTGGCTAATGGTCTTCAGAGGATTTGGCACATAGCTGGCTCACTCCAAGGTCGCAAGGGGATAGTGGAAGGGTCTAGTGGAGAAAAGCTGCTCACATAATGGAGAGCAGAAAACAGAGAGAGGAGGAGTATGTAGGGAGATATCCCTTTCCAGGTCACATCCCTAATGCTCCACCTCTTCCAATGATTACCTACTGTTTAAAAGCACATTCAGTTTTGAACTCTTCAGTGAACTAATCCACTGATGAGTATAACACCCCAAGGATTCAATCATCCTCCAAAACCCATCTCTGAACACAAGAGGCTTTGAGGGGATATTCTAGACGTAAACCATAAGAGGTCAAAATTGAACGTTGGGATTTTCAAACATTAGAATGGGGTTCAGGGGGGCGGGGTTGTAGGGTGAGTAGGAGACTGGGAAAAGTGCAAATTAAGTCGTGTCATATACTGGTACAAATTCTCAATGTTAAGTGTGATCATGATGTGTATATAAAATGTACCAATAAAGATAAATTATTTTTAAAAAACATTAGAAAAGATTTTGAAAGAGAATGAACCAGAGCCTTATTTCTCCCACTTGGTCCATGATCACTTATCTCAATTTTCAAAAGTTTGAGCATTACTTTCCACCCACAAAAGACCCCCAAACTTGGAAGGAATAGATCCTATTTGTGGATAAGTCAGGTGAATAGACTTTGTGCTAGAAGAGGATCAACTGCTTAAGATCACAAATGATGATAGTCTTAAAAATAATGTTTGAGGGGCCAGGGAGTTAGCTCAGCGGTTCCGGCACCTGTCTTGCAAGCACAAGGACCCAGGTCTGATCCCTGGTAACCACATACAATACTACGTATGGAGACTCACGCCCAGCAGCAACCAGTACCACATACCACAGTGCCGGGTGTGGTGGCTCACGCCTGTAATCCCAGCACTTGAGAGGCAGAGGCAGGAGGATTGCTGTGATGTGAGTTTGAGGCTGAGCTCAGGGCCAGTCTGAACCACAAAGCGAGATCCTGTCTCAAAAAACCTAAAAAAAAAAAAAAATAATAATAATAATAATAATGTTTGAGGGGCCAAGGATTTGGCTCAGTGGTTCAGGCACCTGCTTTGCAAGTGCAAGGGCCTGACTTCAGTCTTGGTAACCACATACAACAATGCTGGGTGTGGAGACTCATACCCACCAGCAATCAGAACCACATACCAGTGCCGGGCGTGGTGGCTCACTCCTGTAATCCCAGCACTTGGGAGGCAGAGGCATGAGTTTGAGTCTGAGCTCAGGGCCAGTCTGAACTACAAAAGCAAGACCCTGTCTCAAATAATAATAATAATAATAATAATAATAATAATAATAATAATAATAATAATGTTTGAGACAACTTCCAATCTCCAAATGTTCTGAATTAAATGAAGGTGGGATATCTTGACAATGCCACAAAAGTACTGAAAAGTTTATCTTCTGTCTTATTTACTCTTCTGAGACAAAAATACCTGACATCTGAAGTTAAAAGAGGGAAAGTTTACTTCAACTCACACTTTGTAGACATTTCAGGCCATACAAAGCAGCATCGCTCCAAGGCATAGTGGCCTAGCAGAAAGGCATCTCAGAGAAGAAACTGGATCAGGTACTGGTCCCCAAGTTTTACCATCTATCTTCTCATCTGCAGTCTGAACTCTAGGACTCAATCCTCCAAACTTCCTTAGGTAACCATCTTGCACAACTTCACCCAGTATTGTATATGGTTACCGGGGGATCGAACCTGGGTCCTTGTGCTTGCAAGACAGGCACTGGAACCACTGAGCTAAATCCCCAGCCCCCACCACACCTAGCTGGTCTCAGATTCCAGCAGGATGGGCCTGGAAAACCAACATTCATAGTTTTCTCTGAGGCCTATCATGCAATGGCCCTTTCTAGCCACCCAGACTGAGTGGATGCTGGCTCATAGGTTGTCTTTCTCACCTTAGGCCGGAACTTGGCACCAGGCCAGGGTTTTGCGCTAATCTAGGAAGGAATGAGCTGAAAAAGTCCATGACCAATGCAGGGGTATTCTAGAGGCAGCCTTAGTCCCAGGTCCTCTTTATCCTACTACCGTGGCAAGATGCCTCATAATCCCAACCCAAAAATTTTGTCATAAAGCTGGCAATGCTGCAAAGGCTGAAGATGGCAACATTGCCCAACTCAGTTATTTCTGGGAGTGGATCTTGGAAGATTTCCTCAGCAGCAAACCAAAGGCCTGAGGCATGAGCGCGGGTTGGTTGGAGGGGTGGAGAAGAAGGAACAAGGCCAAGGCCCTGGCAGTAAATATTCTCTACACCCAGCAACAAAGGTGATGATGTTTTCTTTCCTCAGAAAGGTCTGTGTGACTCAACAGAGGAGCAAATGTCTAGGGAATTGGAGCCAGACTCCTTCTCCTGCCTGGTCCTGCCCTTGTCCCCTCTCCTGCCTGAGGGCCTCAGGAATGGAGGAAGAGCAACAGGCCAAGGGCAGTGTTTAGTCTGGGCCAGCATCTGGAGGAGATGTGACTCACCTGGCCAGGAAGCTTGGGCTGCACAGTATAGGGCGGGATGACAGCTATATGCAGGTTGCTGACTCTGCATCCAGGCATGGGACTGTCAACAGCACAGTATTGCTGAAGAGCTGGTTAAGTTTTTCCCTTTCCCATTCTCAGCTAGCTGCATGGATGCAGGGCCTGTGGGATCTTTGGAAACATGGTAGAACTGGCCTCAGGACCTTGCCAGATCCTCTCTTCCCTTATTCATTAGGTTTCTGCTTCTTGCTTGAGAACCCATATCCTGCTGGTGGTAACTCCTTGCACCTTAGAATAAAGAATGAAAGCTTCGGGCTGGGGATTTAGCTCAGTGGTTCCAGTGCCTGCCTTGCAAGCACAAGGCCCCAGGTTCGATCCCCATCCCTAGTAGCGTGGGCCTGGTGGCTCAGGGCACGGTGGCTCATGCCTATCATCCCAGCACTTGGGAGGCAGAGGCAGGAAGATTATTGTGAGTTCAACGCTGAGCTTAGGGCCAGCCTGAACTACAAAGCAAAACCCTGTCTCAAAAAAATGAAGCCTCAGGCCTGGGAACTACTGTTTAAAGGGTTTCCACTTTGCAATCAGCTGAAGATGTCAGAGACTTTACACCTTCATCAGCAGGGAGTGGGCCAGCCACAGCCTTTCCAGAAAAAATCCCTGAATCCCTGGTTGGGATTCAGAGTGGTCGGGACTGTGGCTATGTAGAAGCCAGTCTAAGAAGAAGGCCAAGGTAAGTGTAACCAGGTATAAGCACCAGGGTCGGGGTCATATGGTGGTAGTATGAGAGTGACCAGGGCAGGGAATCCAACCCCAGGGACAGGAGCGACCCAGCAAGCTGGAGGAGCTGCAGATTTCCTTCCTGTTTTTTCACAGGAAAAAGGCGTACGAGCCTTCAAAGCAGCTCAACCCTAGCTTGGCCCCTGTCAGGATCTTACCTGTCCTCAGGGTGCACAGACGTTCTAGCAGGTGGCATATACCAGCTGGGAGGCTGGGGCATTGCCAACAGCTGCTGTATAAGATATAGCCCTAGTTGCTGTTGGCACCTATCACCAGGGTATGGTTGGGGCACTAGTGGACACAGAGCTGAGGAGACTCTTCTGTCTACCCAGCTTTCCGCAGACTATAAGACTCTTATATCTGTAGGTAGAAAAAGAGGCACGTCCTTGTACTCCCACGCAATGAGCCTCTTCACCTTGGAAAATGGTGGTGGGAGGTGGAGTATGGCCACAGCTCAAAAGCAGTTCCCAAAGAGAAGTACTGAGTCTCTTGCTCCAAAGCTGTGGAAAAGCTGTTGGTATGTTCAGGAGGTACAGACTTGGCACCTCTAACGAAGCAAGAAAAGCTCCCAGGGACTTTCGGGAGGACAGCATAGAGGAAAACAAAGTTCAGGGCAGGGAGATTTGGAGTTCACATCTTGGCCATATGCCGTCCAAGCATGCACAAGGAGCCTTCTCAAAAAGAGAGAGACTGAATGTGGTGGCACATGCCTGTAATCCCAGCTCTCAGGAAGCTGAGACAGGAGGATCATCACAAGTTCAGGCCCAGCTTTAGCAGCTTGGTAATTTAGAAAGTTAGCAAGACCCTGTCCAAAAAAAGGGTTGGGGAGGTACCTCAGCCCTCAGTGTGAAGCCCTTTGGTTCAATTCCTAGTAAAGCATAGGGTTGGGAAGGGGGGTGCAGACAGACAAACACCGATTCCACTAAAGCTTTTTCCTCAGCCAAAAATGTTTTTCATTTTGTCATTGTGAGCCTCCTACCTTGGTCCCCTGGCCACACTCATGCCCAGAGGCCATACCAGGGCCATGCTAGGTGGACCCCCTTGCAGACCCATCTGCATATCCTACCCCCCATTTGCCTCTGTTATGTTAAATCTTTATGTTGTCTTATGGTGGCTTTGTTTGAACTCATTCCCTTACACACGCTAGGTATGCACTCCACCACTGAGGCACAGTCACAGCCCTCACTTTTCCTTTTCTTTTCTCTTCTTTCTTTTCCATTCCTTTTCTTTTCTTCCTCCTCTACCTGCCTCAGCCTTCTGAGTCACGAGTATTACAGTGTGTATCACCACACCTGGCTTCTGGCCCATTTATTTTTATCCCACGTGACCCGGCTCTTCCCGGGGTGGGAAACAGCTAAATGTATTCAGAGCCCAAAGGAATGCCTGTGAGAGTGAGTGTGGGTGTGTGTTTGTGCACAAACCCCACCACCTTTTTCTGACTCTGGAAGAGACGTTTTCGTGTTTACAGGAGGCAGATAGATCCTTCAATGGAGCAACCAGCAGCTCTCCAGAGATGTTTGAGACAGAAGATGAGGGTCTGAGTGAGGACCTGTGTAGAGTAGGGACTTGCGCCACCTGCTGGGGGCAGGGGCAGTCCGAGAATGCAGACGGGGCAGTTCAGAGTCGGGTCAGTCCAAAGACATGGAGCCCAGCAGTATTCCTTTCCCCAGTCAGGAGGACACTTGAACTGAGGTAAATATTACTTGGGAGAAGAGCAGAGAATTATAACCTAAATTGGAATTACACAACCTAAACTAGAATGGGCAGTCTAGTGAGTTCTTCTGGAGAGGGATTTTCTCTCTCTCTTCTCGCCTTCCTCTCTGTGTCTTTCTCTCCCCTCCCCTCCCCTTCCTCTTGTCCCTCCCTCCGCCCCTCTCTCCTCCTCTCTTTCTCCCCCCTGTCTGTAGCAGGAATTGAACCCAGGGCAGCACGCATGCCAGGCAAGCAATTCATGATTGCTATACATCCCCAAGAGATTCTTCTTGCCTAGACAATACCTTCTTCAGAGGTAGCCACAACTACTACAGCCTTATGCTCACCAGCCAGCCTCTCTGCCTCATGTTGGACCAGCTATGTGGTTTAATTTACTCACAAGAGGTCACGTACTGTCTGGATAAAGCTTGACTCCAAATTAGAACTGACCCATTCCTAACTTTCCCCTGCTGTCTTCTACTTCCTTCACTCCTTATCCTAGGAGAGCTCTCTCCCTCAGTAAACCACTTGGCTGAGACAGGCACTAGCAGGAGAGGTCCTAGAAAGCAGACCCAAAAGAAAGAAATTAAACACTGAAATTAAACACTTATGATGATGAGAGCCTCATCTTTAGCGGGAAGAGGCATGAGAGCTGCTGCGGCGCCTGCAGTGACGTGCGAAGTCACTAGCCCAGGAGAGCAAGGACTCAGTTCAGAAAGAAGATGTGTCATCTTGTACTACGGCAGTGACACATTGGAGTATGAAAAAAGTTGACCCCTTGAATCAACTTCTCAGCATCACTGGCAATTTGCAACAGAAAATTAAATGCTTGAATCTATTAATCCACAGGAGAAACCATGTCTGAGGGTCTCCTGGTCCCCTGGCAGTAAAAGCACCTTCACATCATGGAGTCAGGTGGCGGACAGAATGGCACCCAGTGTCCGGTTCAAGTGTAAATGGCAAAACTTCAGCTTTGAAGTCTATGCAGAAGCCCATTAGTGACTAGGGAAGGTTGGGACCCTTTGATTGGCTGAAGATGTCTAGATGAACTTGAGAATCTGAACCCTGAGTCATGGATGGGAATTAAGTCCCATAGATGTGATTAACCTCACCTGAACTGGAGCACTGAGGCAAGAGGATCACCTCCGTGGCTACATAGTGAGTTTAAGCCCAGCCCTAACTCCACATCAAAACAAAAAGTGTAAAAAGGAATGAGTGTCCTATATAATACTGGAATATTGATCAGCTATTATATCCTTATGACACTTTCTATACCTACATGATGTGTGCAAATAAGAACAGCTCCAACAGTACTGAGAGCTCACTGGCAGCTCCTCTCTGTACTCCAGAAATACTGTTACTGGCCTGTTCCTCCTGGGACAATTGGGGACAGGATCATAGGTTACCAAGGCCACGTAGGAGCTTTTACTTCAGAAGGAGTGGAAATTCGGACAGTCTGAAATACATAACATCTTGTTAAAAAAAAAAAAAAAAAAAAAAAGACAAGAGCCAGGGATTTAGCTCAGTGGTTCCAGTACCTGTTTTGCGAGCTCAAGCACCCAGGTTCGATTCCCCGGTAACCACATACAATACTGGGTGTGGAGATTCACATCCAGCAGCAATCAGTACCACACACCACAGTGCCGGGAGTGGTGGATCACACCTGTAATTCCAGCACTCGGGAGGCAGAGGCAGGAGGATTGCTGTGATGTGAGTTTGAGGCTGAGCTCAGAGCCAGCCTGAACTACAAAGTGAGACCTTGTCTCAAAAAAAAAAGGCCGGGGCGTTAGCTCAGTGGTTCCGGCGCCTGTCTTGCAAGCACAAGGACCCGGGTTCGATTCCCTGGTAACCACATAACAATACTGGGTGTGGAGACTCACGCCCAGCAGCAACCAGTACCACATACCACAGTGCCCGGGTGTGGTGGCTCACGAGTCATCCCAGCACTCGGGAGGCAGAGGCAGGAGGATTGCTGTGATGTGAGTTTGAGGCTGAGCTCAGGGCCAGCCTGAACCACAAAGCGAGACCCTGTCTCAAAAAACCTAAAATAAAAAAAATTTTAAAAAAAGACACAAATAAATTGGGAATGATGGAATATGCCTATAAATGCAGTACTCTGGGAGGCTGAGGCAGGAGGATTGCTGTGAGTTCAAGGCTAATCTGAGCTACATAGTGAGTTCAAGGCCAGCTTGAACTACAAAGTGTCTCAAAAACAAAACACATACTTCTAGAAACTGGCACATAATTACCCAGGCATAAATACTTGGAAGAAAACACAAAGATGGTTTCCAAGAGCTTGTTTTAGTTACACCAGTATACACTCAATGAAACTGTTATATGTATACTTTTCTAAACTACAATCCAAAAAGGCAGATTAACTGGAATAATCAATGGGAATAATCAACTTTCCCCTGTGCTGGAAAAAAACAAAAAAAAATGTAAATATTCACATATCTCTAGGAACATAAAAAGAGGATCTTTTGTGTTTGCTTGTTGTTATTGCTATTGCTGCTGTTGTTGTTGTTGTTTGAGATAGGGTCTCACTATGTAATCCAGGCTATATAATCATGGCAATTCTGCCCCAGCCTCCTGAGTGCTGGGGTTATAGCACCATGGCCAACATAAAAGGGGATCTTAAAGGAGACTATAAGGGCAAAAGAAACATGGCTGTCTCTGCCTAGAGTGGTCCTGGGTGTATTCATCTTAGAACTTATAATTATATAAATTTTCAAATTGGAAACTTCTCTTGCAAACTGTATACCCACCACCAAGATCTTATTATTAAATTAATGATTCTATTATTAGAACTACATTCTAATTTTTTTAATACTCTAATACAGTGTGTGTCTGTGTGTGTCTGTGTGTGCGTGTGTGTGTGATCTGGGATGAAACTCAGGGCCTCACTCTTGCTAGGCAGGTGCAGCAGCACTAAGCTATATCCTTATTTATCACTTACCTGCCTTCCTATCCATTCCTCTATATCTGGTGGATTTTTTTCCCTGCTTTTTTTCTTTTGCTTGCTTGTATTGTGTTGGGGAGGGGTGCACCTGCATATGATACTGAGGATTGAACGTAGAGTTTTCATACTGAGCTTCATTCCCACCCCTTTTTATCTTTTATTTTGAGAAAAGTTCTCAAAAATTGCTGAGTTACCCAGATTAGGCTCACACTCCTGCCTCCACCTCTCCCTCCCAGGTTGCTGGGGTAACAGGTATGTACCACCACACCTGGCCTATTTCTTGATGTTTCTTAGTGAGCACGCTTTGCTTCTTTTGTTTTATTTGTTTGTGCTGTGATGCCAGGGATGGAAATCAGAGTTCTCAGACGAGCTAAGCAGAGCTCTGCCATTGAGCTGCCTCCCAGCCCCACACTGCTCTTAGGATAAGAAACACAACTGTAATTGAAAGAAGGTAAATGTGCGTCCCCTTGTGGCTGCATTTGGACTTCTTCTCCCCACTTCTGGAACTTCCCAGAGCCTCTCTCTTGATCTCCCGCTCACTCAGGGTCGGCCCCCAGCTTGGTCCTCCTTCAGGGATTCTGATCAGAGAAACCCCGGGCTAGGGCCCAGCTCTGCCCCCTGGAGTCTGACCTGACTGCAGCAAAGGAGGCCCCTCCAGCACGGTGGGCCTCAGTCAGAAACATCCAGACACAGACCGGCAATGTCACACACACACACACACACACACACACACACACACACACACACACAACACACACACACACACACACACACACACACACACACACACACACACACACACAGCACACACAGAGAAAGGAAGGCAGCACTCGGAGAACCCCCTAGACTGGTGTACGACTGCTTTCCCGGCAGACAGACTATGCCCCGGGCCCAGGGCGTAGAATCTCCATTGAAGGTCACATCACCCATCGGCTGTCATGCAGCAGTGAAAGCAGCCACAGCCCTGAAAGCTGTGTGGCTGCACTGGGCTGTATGCTCAAAAGGGTTGCAGGATTATTTTCATGCTCTTTGTTACCATCTTGAAATTCTTAATAATTTGGAATGAGGCTCTTGATTTACATTTTACACTCAGTCCAACAAATTACAGCCTGGGAAAAACGTTCCAAGACTAAGGCAGAGCAAACATACTGACCTAAAATAACATCACAGAGTGGCTCACCAAAGAAACACATTTACTAGAAATAAACAGGGGATTAGAAGATCCAGGATATACAGGCTGCGCTGAATCATAGGCACACCCAGGCATGCAAAGGAAGGCCAGGTTTTTAAAGGTAAAATGAGGAAGATAATGTAAACTGTTGTGCCAGCAATTGTCCTTGGCTACAGGATCATCAACAAGGGTGGAATCAGTCTAAGGTTGAAGAGGCAGTTGCTGCACATGTGTCTTTCTAGAAAAAAAATTTTTTTTTTTGAGATAGGGTCTCGCTTTTGTAGTTCAGGCTGGCCCTGAGCTCAGCCTTGAACTCACAGCAATCCTCCTGCCTCTGCCTCCTCACAGCTGGGATTATGAGTGTGAGCCACCAAACCAAGCACTGTGGTATGTGGTTCTGATTGCTGTTGGGTGTGAATCTCCACACCCAGCATTGTATGTGGTTACCAGGGATCCAACCCTGGCATTTGCAAGGCAGGCGCCAGAACCACTGAGCTAAATCCCCGGCCCTAGAAAATATTTTTTTAACAGTGACAAAGTTTATTCTAGAAAGTAAAAGTGATCTGGGTGCCATGGCGCATGCCTGTGATCCTAGCAACTCAGGAGGCTAAGGCAAGAGGATCACCATGAGTTTGAGGCCAGCCTGGGCAACAGAGTGAGTCTGAGGTCAGGCTGAACTACATAACAGGACCCCATCTCAAAAACAAACAAAAAAAGAAAGTAAAAGTGAAGAGACGCCCTTCCGAGAGTTTAGGCTGAGTAACAAAAAAAATGATTAAAAGAAAGACAAAATTACATGCTGTGTCTGGGCAAAGGCTGTTGTGGAAAGTTGTAATAGTTTAGAAATCTTTTGTGTGTAAGGTTGTGGCAGATCTTGTCCAAGGCTGTTTTTTACAGAGTCCATGCAATTATTTTGTCACAGACCTGTGTGTGGGAAAGCACCCGCCTTGGGTCCTCCTGACTCCATTTTGCTTGGCTTTGGCAGAAGTGAATTCATTGTGATTCTGACAACTTTTGTGGGTGGGGGTGGCTGAGGGTGACATCTGTGTCCGGCAAGTACCGAGCCCTCAAAAGTGATGGCTATTGTTAGTGTATGTTACTGATGGTGTTGATAGAACAGTTAGGAAATTTCTCCAGTCTTGTTTTTCAAACTTCACATAAACCTGGTTAACGCCTTGTCCATATGCCACCATTCTGCTTTGTCACTGGTGCATTAACAAAGCATTTTTTTTAATTCACTCTGTGCCTTCAACAACCTTCAGGAGCTCAACACAAATGCACACCCAGCCTTTCAAACTCCTGATGGCCTCATCCAGATATCGGCCCCATTGTCCCTACAGTCCCTAAAATCCTCTCTATCCCCACCAGCAGCCATAGATTCTCTTAAAGCTCACACATGTACGCGTTCGCATGCACGCACGCACACAAACACACACACACACACACACACACACACACACACACACACCTCAGGCCACAATTCCCTCCCATCTGACAAGTGACAAGCTCCTTAGGGGGCTACCATGAAGGCTGGCTGTGTGCAGACTCTCGGGTCTATAGTCTGCATTTGAATTGTGGGGGGAGGGATTTTTGAGGCTTTCACAGTCTCAGCTTAGCTAAATTGTTAAATTTCCCAGGTTGGGCTCAAGTTTATGATCCTTCAGCCTCCCTGAGTACTAGGATTACAGGTATGTATCCCAACACTTGGGACATTTGAACATGCTTAAAGTATTAGGGTGCATGTGTGCATGCATGTATATGTGCATGTGCCCTGGGTACCTAGGAAGGACAAGAAGCTTGGCATCTTGAAAACACATCAGAAACAGTCCCATAATTTTCTTGATTTCCAGAAAATCAGAGGTTGTCATTATGTGGAAATTTAGCAACTAACTGAGGTAATTGTGCATCCTTCAAGGATTTGGAGATGTGGGGTTTGGAAGCTCTACAAAGGCTACACCCCTCAGAATCCAGGGCCCTAGTTTAATCAGAGCTGCATAAATCAAAAGAGGAAACTAACCACTCTAGTGTCTCTCATGATACAATAAACACAGGATTTTAGACAAAAAAATCCAGAGCAAAAAAATAAAAGAAAGAAAAGGCCAGGGCCAAGAGTGGGTGGAATGAGAAAAAAAAAAAAAAAAGCAAGGTTCCTGATGCTCTCAGGGTTCCTGTATGAAATCCCAGGGGAGAAGACGCTGCTGGCAGGGTAAATGAGTGAGTGGTGAGCTGTATAAACCAAGGAAGATGGAAAGCAGATTCCCGGAAACAGGCACTCAGGAATCTCATGGAAAGTTTTTGGTTTTAGTGTGAAACTGTCAAGCCTCTATGCTATTCTGGGAACTCGGAGGAAAACAACAGTGAGAGAGACTAGAGGGCTCGTTAGGATCCTGGCAGCTCGAGGCAGAAAGAGCCTGCGCCTTTGAGCACTTTAGAACGACCCACAGGGGTGGTGTTGACTCAGCCAGGTTCTCAGAGAGGGAGAAAGTACCTCTGTACCCACAGCCTCCAGTCATTCAAAATCTAACAAGTATTCATCCTGGAGCACCTAGAAGGTACCAGCATGAGCATGAGTGGGTCCCCATGGTCCCAATCCCCACTGGCTCACAGTCATTGAGCAAGACATCACACTTGTGTTAAATGACAAAGAAAACGGTTCAGAGTGGGGGCCACTGCAGAGCTTCCAGAAGACCTCTCTATCCCAGGGAAGGAATGTTTAGATATAAAAAAAGGTGGGGAGCCAGGGATTTAGTTCAATGGTTCAAGTGGCTGCCTTGCAAGTGCAAGGGCCTGGGTTCGATCCCCGGTAACCACATACAACAATGTCGGGCATGGAGACTCACGCCCACCAGCAGTCAGCGCAACAGCACGCCCACTGTTGTAACCACATACCACAGTGCCAGGCATAGTGGTTCACACCTGTCATCCCAGCACTTGGGAGGCAAAGGCAGAAGAATTGCTGTGAGTTCAGGGATGAGTCGGGGCCAGCCTGAACTACAAAAGCGAGACCCTGTCTCACAGCAAAAGAAGGTTGAGCTGAATTTTAAGCAGAGGCCTGAAGCAGAGCAATTCTGGGGACAAGGGCGTAAGAAAAGACCGGATGGAAGCTTTCTACTCTATTTTGGGTTATTTGTTTGCTTAGCAAATTTAATAAGGTGAAGAGTGCATCTCCTAAGTGCCAGGCAGCATAATCAGCACTTTTTGTTTATTGACAGAACAAATAAGCTCAGCCCTGTTTAATGAGCTCCCTGAGTAGGTGGCTGTGTCCAGCCCTGAAGCAGTGCAGAGCACAGAGGGAGCAAAAGCCTGAGGTGGAAGCCTGCAAAGCAGTCTCAGCCAAGAGGAAGTGGTGGAGTCTTGTGGGGCTGAGCGGAGGGATGGAGCCTGGCCTGAAGGAAGACCAAGCTGGTTTTCAGAATGAAGGCTGGTGGGAGAGTGAGTCTGGAGAGATCGCTGCCCTGGAAAGAAGCCAAGGCCGGGTGTGAGAGGCCCCATCTCAGCACATTCTCTTCCGTGCAGTCCAGAGGAAATAATTAACCTTGGGCCACCAGCACCCTTCAGGAATTTGAGCCCTCCCTTAATAATATGTAGGCCAGCACTCCCACTGTGCAGCCCCATGGGAGAAGGGAGTCTCCCCAGGACCACTTGAGACCTGTGCTTACCTGCACGCCAGCTGCCTTGGCTTCCTAGACAACATTCTGGACGCTCAGGAGCGTGGGCTGACAGCTGCCTTCTCCCTTGGATAGTTTTTCTTGCTGAGGCCCCTTTGTCTCTGACAGATCCTGACTCGGCTCACAATGTCATCAGGCGGAACAGGAGGAAGGTAAGAGCCTCGGGTCTCATCCCAGCCTAGTCACTGGCTCCCTGGGGGTGATCTTCTGGCATGGCCTCACTCTCCCTGGAACTCAAATGCCTTTGGGATCTAGACCCTCTGAGGGTGGGAAATGGACACAGAGCCAGGTGACTCAACCTGGATCTGGCCTTGGAGTGAGCAGGAGCAAGAGAACCTTTCTGATGGGGTAGCAGGAGCAGTCTGAGAAGTGTAAGGCAAGAAAGAGGTTCCTGGCCCAGCTTGGGGTCCAGTGAAGCATCCACAGGAAGTGGTGTTGCAGCTGAGACTCAACAGGTAAGCAGAAGTCAGCCAGGTGAAAGAAAGAGGAAAAAGGGTCCAGGTGCACAGACGAGCCTGAGCAAAGGCATGCGGAAGCTGGACATGTTCAGAGGAAACAGATAAATTCAGCCTTAGCTGGGTGCAGTGCCACACATCTGCAGTCCTAGCACTCCAGGAAGCTGGGGTGGGAAGATGGCAAGTTTGAGACCAACCTGGGCAATTTAGCAACTTAGTGAGATCCTGTCTCAAAAAAAAAAATTTTTTTTTAAGGCCTAGGGATATAGTTTAATGTGAAGGTTCTGTGTTCCATTCTCAATACAAGAAAAAAATTTGGTCTGCCAAGGAACTGGCCAAAGAGGACGGACCAGTGAGGAAGGATAAGTATGTTTCAATGTGAAGGGCCAAGATTTTAGCTCAGTGGTTCCTGCGCCTCCTTGCAGGTGTGAGGGCCTAGGTTCAATCCTCGGTAACCACAAACAACAATGCCAGGTGGGGAGACTCACGCCCACCAGCAATCAGAACCACATACCACAAGGCAGAGGAAGGAGGATTGCTATGAGTTCAAGGCTGAGCTCAGGGCCAGCCTGAACTACAAAAGCAAAACCTTGTCTCAAAAAAAAAAAAAAAAAAAAAGATTCAATGTGAGGAAGTGACCCAGAAGACCAAGGGAGACTGGTTTAGCACAGTAAAACCAAGGACACGAAGGTGTTACTGCGGTACAGAAGGTGCAGGTGGTGGCCTGGCCAAGGGCAGGATAGTAGCACTGGGGAGAAAGAGGCCCTCTTGGGGGCTGACAGAGTGTCACAGGAACGGTTTAGGGAAAGATCACATGAGGACCCAAGAGGACCAACTCTGAGGTGAGAAAAGGTTGACTTTCCACTCTGAATCTGGAGATAACTAGGAAGGAGGGAAAGAGAGAGAGAGAGAGGTGGGAGAGCTAACTCAAGGTATCAGTGTGGGTCCAGAAACATGGCCCTAGAAGTTGTATGGGTGCCTTGGAGAGAATTAGACAGGAAGGGGAAGTGGAGAGGAAGGGGACACAGCTCCTCAAGAAGCAGGAAGAGAGATCCCAGAGAAGCAGCTAGCAATCCAGGAGGAGCAGTCACAGAAGCCAAGGGAGCTTTCAGAGGGGATGGCACATCCCTGTCATCTTAACACTCGGGAAAGTGAAGCAAGAGGACTGTGAGTTCAAGGCCGTCTAGAGCGCACAGCAAAACCCTATTTCAAAAGATATATATAAAATTTTAAAAGGGGATGAGCTGCAAGTAACAGATGACTAAAAGGCAAAAAACAGGATGACTTTATCGCTCCTGAACAGGCCTGGGGGTGTGGAGGTTTTAATTGTAGCATTCCATGACCTGTGACCAGTTTCAGTGTGACCAGATGGCTGCACCAGTCTGAAAAGACTGTGCATTGCCCACCCAAGTAACTAACTTTTCACATGTGCCCCTTGGGAGTTGACCATACTGTTTGTGGTTTGTAGCGGCAGTGTGCCAGTTTCCCACACGGTGGCGCCCAAGACTAACTCTGGACTTAATGGCCGGGTAGTGAAGAGCAGGGGTCAGTTTGGAAATCCTTGGCTTTGTCTTAGGTCATCGTCTTGTGGAAGGAGGCGACTGCTAGATGCCTGGTGACCGGGACACACCCTCCATGCCCTCTAGGTCTCAGAACACTTCCAAGGGTAGGAACTCACAAAAATAAACTCGACGTCACACCTGGCAACTTTTGTCAGGGGGCCTGATTTCAAAGGGTCCCAGGGCAGCAGCAGCTCATCCTGTGACCTGGAGAGCCAAGGACGTCCCTCCCATTTGTCCATTAGGAAAAGGGAGTCAGGAAGGAAGGAAGGACGCCCAACCCAGCCTGTGGGACACAGAGTCACCCGGCCTTAGCCCTCGCTCGCCCAGCACGGCCCTTCTCACAGCTCCCCCTGGAGGCCGAAGCTGGACCAGCGAGGACAAAGGCAGGGAGCTTGGTGTTGGGCAAGTCTCCAGAGAAGACCCCCGCCCAGCTTTGAAACTTACACCTCCCAGAGTGTCCCCTGAAGATGTGAGAGATGGCCATGCTGGCCTCCAAAGAGATGCCATGTTCATTGCAAACCTTTTGTAGCATAAGTACAAAGAAAATCCATGAAATTCCTGCTACACAGGCTGTTTTGGAACTTTCTCCATTTCACTATCTCTGTTGAGCACCTTTCAGAGACATAAAATTCTTACCAACCACCTGACTTGACTGTGTCCTACTCTGACCCCATCTTCTCTCCTCTAGCCTACCTGATTCAAATACAGTAAGCTCATTCCCTCCTCCTAGCCTTTGTCCTTGCTGTTCTCTCTTCCTGGAACATTTTCTCTTGATTAATCCACTGCTGTCTGTCCTTCTTGTCATTAAGGCCTCAGCTCCAAAGTCACTGCTTCAAAGAAGACTTCCTCAATCACCATGAATAAAGCAGCCTCTTGGCCCCATCACTTCAAACCTCATCACCCTGACTTGTCTTCTTCACAGCTCTTCTCTCCCTCTGATATATTAATCCATCCATCATCTGTCCCCGCTTTGGCTACAGAATAAATTCCAAGAGAGCAGGGACCTTGCCTATCTGGTGTACCACTGTGTCCCCAGCATCCCGAGTGATGCCAGAAATACAGGGATGCCCATTCCCTGCCGGATGTCCATTTTTAGTGGCCATGGAATATCCAAGCCTGCATGAACCTGTCTGCTCTCTCCCTCTCCCTCCCACCGCTGGGCTGTGTAGCCCACTTAGCCCTGCTTACACCAGCCACTGCTCACATATCAGCCTGGGGTCTACTCCTGCATGAGCAACTATTTCTTTAGGATAAAGTTCTCAAAGGGCAATAACAGGCTGAGAGGGAGATGTGTTCTTGACAACTTGATACACACTGACAACGCTACTGAGAACCACTCCAGCTAATTCCTCCTCTCTTGAGGATACTTACTAACACATGGTACTCAACACCACCCATCTCAGAAGCACACTCACAAAAAAGCACATCTCAGTCAGACATGGTGGTACACATCTATACCCCAGCACTCTGAGAGGCTGAGGCAGGAGGGTGGCAATTCTGAGACCAGCCCACACAATTTAGCAAGACCATACCTCAAAATTTTTAAAAATTATAATCATGCAAATGAAAGAAGGCTGAGGGTGAGCGCAGCACCAAGGCCCTGGGTCTGACCTTCAGTCACACACACAGACACACACACACACACACACACACACACGAGCTTTTCTCATTGCTTCTATTTACACTGCTTTGCTTATTAATGAAATGAAGCATTCCTTCAAATTGCTTTTTTTTCCTTTAAGAGTCAGTCTCATCAAAGATGGTGGTGCATCCCTGTAATCCCAGCACTAAAGAGGCTGAAGCAGGAGTATTTTCAGAGTCTGAGGCCAGCCTAGGCTACATAGTAAGCTCAAGGCCAGCCTGAACTCCATAGTGAACTATGAACTACACTATGAGACCCTGTCTCAAAAAAAAAAAAAGCAGACAGGTTCTCACTACATAGCCCAGGCTTGCCTCAGACTCACTGCAATCCTCCTGCCTCAGCCTTTCAAATCCTGGGATTACAAGTGTGCCCCACCGTACTGGCTCTTAAATTGCACGTTTAATAATGAATGATGAACAGTAAAAGCACCAGAAAGGAGAAGTGGCTCCAGGAACCACAAGGGAGGGGCCAAGACTAGATTTGAATGTGGGAAAACATTCTTGGCCTTTCCCCTTTGACACACATAAGGTGAAGTAGGGTCAGGCTGAGGCTGGAGGGGTGGCGAAGCTGGTCACAGGTAAGGGCATACAGCCCCATACTTAGCGCTCTCAAGTCTTCCCCTGCCCTCACCACACACTGGCATGCTCTAGCATGCCACTGGAGGGGAGGGGGCAGGGTCTTGCTATGCAGTTCAGGCTAGCACCTCTCAAAGCAAGGTCCAGAGTTCGATCCCGGTATTAAAATACACACGCACACACACACATACACACACACACACACACATAGAGGATGGGGGCTCAGTGGTTTCGGTATCTGCCTTATAAATGCAAAACCCTGAGTTTGATCCTCAGTATTAAAAAAAAAAAAAAAAAGCAGGGACCGGGGATTTAGCTCAGTGGTTCCAGCGCCTGTCTTGCAACGCAAGGGCCCAGGTTCGATCCTGAGTAACCATATACCACACTGGGTGTGGAGACTCACGCCCAGCAGCAATCAGTACCACACACAACACAGTGCGGAGCATGGTGATTCACGCCTGTAATCCCAGCACTCGGGAGGCAGAGGCAAGAGGATTGCTGTGACGTGAGTTTGAGGCTGAGCAAGGGCCAGCCTGAACTACAAAGCAAGACCCTGTCTCAAAAAAAAAATAAAATAAAAAAATAAAAATAAAAAGCAGAAACATTGTTCAAGCTGGTCCTGAACTCACTGTGAAGACTGGACTTGCATCAAACTTATTGCAGCCTCCTAAGTACTGAGATTATGGGCGTGTGAACCTTGCCTGGTTTAGCAGGCCACTGTCTGCAGCTCAGACCCTTGTTTCTCTATCTACATCTTTTTCATTCCCCTCAAGAACTCAGAACCCTTAGATGCCACCTGCTCAGATGACCATGTCATCTTCTCCCTAACCCTGACCCTCCAGGTCTCCTGATTTTATTGGAAAAACATCACCACCCACCCATCACCCCAACCCAGAGTCCCTGCATCAGCCAGAATGCCTCTTTCTCTCCAGACCCATGTCCCATGGTCACCAAGCCCTACACTGTACCTCTGGGACATCCCTTGAAGGTCTCCTGCTCTCCACCCCCACCACTTCCGAGTACAGGCCAGCTAGAAATGTTAATAACTTGCTCGCTACCCACCCCACTCCATCCCAGGGCCTGAGTGAACTTTGCAAAGCACAGATTTGATCACAAAATCCCTCAGCTAAAGTCCCGGCCTCCCATCACCCTGAGAGCTAAATGACACTCCTCAGCCCAGCACCCCAGGGCCCTCCTGACCAGGTGGCCCATTCTGCAACACACACACACATACAGTTCTACCACTCTCTGGCAAAGAAAGCTGTTCTTCCTCCTAGGCCTTAAATTCTACTGCTGTCCTCGCCGCTCCAAGGAACTGCACCCACTTTCATAGGAAGCACCAAACAGGCAGTGCTTAAAGCCCCCTTCCCCACCAAGCCCTTCCTAACCAGCACACAGACACACACACAGACACACCAAGGCCACACAGACACTGTAACGCTCACATATGTACGTACTCAGGTTTGGTGACAGAAGGCGCGGGGTGTACTTGTTCCAACCAACTGTGAATCCCTGTGGGCAGGGCCAGAGGTGGCCTCACCCGAGTCTCCCCAAGGAGGGTGGGTACACAACTGGCATTCCACAAATGCTTGCTGAATATCAGGGGAACGAATGAATGATGTGGCGGAAGTCACAGCCTTGTAGTTTGGGGGGGGGGTGCTGCATACCAGACAGCTGCGGCCCAATGGGGGGATGTGAGGTGGGGCAAAGGAAGCCTTGGGTTTTCTGGATTTTTGAAGCTTAATTCCCCAAAGAGGAACAAGCAGCACCATATGTGAGCACCCACGGCTCACCAGGCTTCTCACCACCCTCTGCCGTCTGTTAGATTTTTCTCAGCCCAAGTCTGCTCCTCCAAGAATGTGAGCTGTTCATCAGAAGTGGCTGTGAGTCCTTGTCACACTCCAGCCTCCAGCCCAGTGCTGGGCAGAGGATGTGCTCTGGGAGCGATGCCTGACTAAGGCCAAGCCAAACTGCCCATGACTCAGGGAGCTGAGCAGAAGCTCAGACTCAGCCCTCCCTAAATACTCTGCCATGGAAAATTTCGGCCTTTCCCGATCCTCAGGTGTCACTTCATGGAGAGGGTTTTGGCTGTGTGTTTCCCAGCCCAGCTCTCCAACTGCTGGGGAGGGACCTGGGAGGTTCCCAGCACTCTAAGGTTCCTGGGCAGGGAGAAAGGGTATCTGTCTCTGGTCTCTCTGCCCCCAAACAGGGACAATAAGCAGTGATCAGGGTTCGGGGTAGATGAGTGGGAAGCCATGTGACACAGGTGATGGGGGACACTGGAGATATTTTCCAAGTGGGTGGAGAGTATAGCATCCCAAGTACAAGAGAGCTTGGGAGAAAAGGCAGACCCAGAGTGGTACGCAGGCTGGTGTACTGGAAGCCAGGGCAGCACAGGCCAGGCACAGAACAGATGGAAGATAAGGAAGTGAGGTCATCGGGGACCAGATCTCACAGTCTACACTTATCCCAAGGGCAATGGGAAACTACTGAAGTCTTGTAAGCAGGAGATTGATATGATCTCATTCATGATTCAAAAGATCACTTTTCAGCCAGCGATGGTGGCAGAGGCCTGTAATGCCAGCACTCTGGAAGGCTCAGGCTGGAGGATCACAAATTCAAGCCTACCTCAGGCAATCTAGTGATTTAGGGACACTGTCTCAAAAAAAAAAAAAAAAAGCAAAGATGGGCTGGGGATTTAGCTCAGTGGTTTCAGTGCCTACTTTGCAAGCGCAAGGTCTGAGTTCAATCCCTGGTAACCGCATACAACAATGCCAGGCGTGGTGACTCACGCCCACCAGCAATCAATACCACACACCACAGTGCTGGATATGGTGGCTCACGCCTGTAATCCCAGCACTTGGGAGGCAGAGGCAAGAGGACTGCTATGAGTTCCAGGCTCTCCTGGGCTACATAGTGAGTCAGAGTCAGCCTAAACTAAAAAGTGAGACCCAGTCTCCAAAAAAAGAAAGAAAAGAAGCTGGGGGCTCACTGGTGCTGCCACCTACTTTGCACACATAAGGTTATGAGTTCAATCTCTGATATGGTGAAAAAAAGGAAAAAGATTTTTGAGACAGTACCTCATTTTGCAGTGAAAGCTGGCCTTGAATTTACTATGTAACCCAGGCTGGCTTCAGACTAATAGTCATCCTCCTGCCTCAGCTTTCAGAGTGCTGGGATCATAGGTGTATGCCACCACACCTGGTTTATTTTTTGAGACAGGGCTGCCTTATGTATTTCAGGCTGGCTTTGAACTCAATGTAGAACAAGATGGCCTTTAACTCACTCTTGTCTCACCTGCCCAAATGCTGGCATGACAGGCACAACCCACAACCCTTGGCTTCAAGAAATTTTTTTTTGAGAGACACGGTCTTGGTATGTGGTTCAGGCTGTTTGACCTTGAACTCCTAACGATCCTTCTGCCTCAGCCTCCCAAGTGCTGGGATTACAGCAGTGTATCAAAATAAATTTTTTTTCTTTTTTGAGACAGGGTCTCACTTTTGTAGTTCAGGCTGGCCCTGAGCTCAGCCTTGAACTCACAGCAATCCTCCTGCCTCTGCCTCCCAAGTGCTGGGATTACAGGTGTGAGCCACCACCCCCGGCACTGTGGTGTGTGGTACTGACTGCTGGTGGGCATCTTATTCCACACCCAGCAATGCTGTGTGTGGTACCAGGGATCGAACCCAGGCCCTTGTATTTGCAAGGCAGGTGCCAGAACTACTGAGCTAAATCCCTGGCCCTCAAAATAAAATTTTAAAAAGGAGGAAGTAACTCAGTGTGAAAGACCTGGGTTCAATCCCTAATACAGAAGGGGAAAAAAAGAAAAGGTGGGATAGGATGTTCAAGGACCTCTTAAAATTCCTCAAACCGCCCACCTCTAAAATAAGGGGCTGCAGGAGGCAGTATCTAGGAAAGGAGGTTAGAGGAGGAGAAGGTTCAGTGTGTCCAGGAATGAAAAGGGCCACTGGCAGCGATTAGTGGGAGGGTAGGGAGTGGCATGCCCCTCTGACGGAGAATAAGGTTATCTGTCAGCTCCACCTGAACCCACTCCTGGGGAAGGCCAACATACCAGCCTCAGCTTCGGAAACCATGAAGCTCTGGCCCCTATGGTAATGTGCCCTAAATCTGTATACTTAGACCCTGCCAGCATCCCCATATATGCCCCAGGAGCAAGGACTGAGAATCTCCAGAAACCAGTACCCCATGTGTGGTGAATGCTATGTCTTGGCTAGGAGCCCAGACTTAGCAGCCAGCCGGACAGTCTGACCCTACAGTGGGAGACCAGCTGGCTTTCTGAAAAAGCAGAGAAATGAGTGGCAGCGTCTGGACCCAGATGTCAGAAGGCTAGACTTAAAGTCTCCCAATTCCCTTCCCAAGAACTGGCTTCCATCCTTTCCTCCAACCAACCTAACGGCTCCAGGACCTGTTTCAGGTGGCCACAGACAGGGAGCCTGAAAGGTCACTGAAGCAGGGATTGTAGGGAGAGGAATACCAGGAAAGGCTCCCTAGTGTCCACTGTTTTAAGGTCCGCGCGCGATTTCCACAAAACCCGCGCTGTCCCCGCAGGCCGGTGGGCGACTGGGCGGGCCAAGGCCTGCCTGGACACCCGAGAGGGCGGAGCGAGTTGTGGGCGCCTCCAGGGGTGCTGGAGCTGAGGGAGCGCAGGGGGTGGGGCCCAGCGGGCCGGGGAGGGGCGAGGCAGGCGGGCGGCGGGAGGGGCCGGCGCCAGCGGCGGCGCCAGCGGCAGCTGCAGCGCGACCAGGCCGGGCAGCCTCACCGAGAGCCCCGAGAGCGCGAGGTCTCTCAGCCAGCGCAGCCATGTGAGTGTCCGCACGTTTCCGGGGACCGCGGCCAAGGAGGGGTCGGGCGCGGCGATTCTGGTACCTCCCGGATCGGCGCCGCCCGGTGGGCCCCGAATCTGCGGCCGGGTCCCATCTCACCGGTTCCCGGGACCCCGGCCGCGCCGGTCTTTCCTCCCCTCCCCCCGGGTGCAGAGAACGCAGCTTCGCCCACAAAAGCCGCCGCCTGCGGGCCTGCCGCGCCTGCCCGGCGCTGCCTTCTTGCCTGCCTCCCTCCCTCCCACAGCTGGGCCTTGGCGGCTTGTGCCCGACTCCGGTGGGCCAGGCCTGGGCCTCGATCGGGCGCCCTCTGCGAGTCCCGCACCGCAGAGGGGGCGACCTGGGATACAGTTGGGCACCGATGAGCTCATCTTGCCGGCCCAGCGGCCAGGCTAAGCCGCTTTGGGGCCGGGGAGATGTGACTGAGCTGTCCCGGGATCGCGTTCTGCGCCCCGCAGATTGTCCTGGCGCGGTCGGAGGACAGACCCTGGCCCTGGAAACGGGAACTGCTGTGGCGACGAGCAGCCAGGGCTGGTCACCCTGCAGAACTGGTTTGGGGAAGGGGCTGCTCACCAGGGGAAGAGGCCGGGCTAGGTCAGCCCCAGCACCAGCTAGCCTCCTTCCCCAGTGAAGCTCAAGTGGCCTCTCGTACTGACCCTTCAGGCCAGTTCTGACGGGTGTCCAGCCTGGCTCCTGAGCACTCACTATGGGCATCCAACAATAACGGTGCCCAGGCCACCTTCTGGAGGCCGCGCCCTGGGCTTGCGCGTTTTGGTAAGGCTATAAACAGCTGGCAGATGCAGAGAGGCTCGGAGAGGTCTGTAACATTCTCAAGGTCACATCTGCTGTTTAGGGAGGACTGAGAGTTAAATCCTGGCCCACTAATATCCACTTCCATAGTGTTGACCGTAGCAGGCAGGGATGGTGGTGAGGACGGGTGGTGGTGCAGTCATTGGGACTGAGGTGCAGTGTACTGCAGCAGGACAAAGAGGACTGGCACAGTACCCTTTTCCACCTCGCTCCCTGGGTCCTGGGAGCAACAGCTGGAGAGGAGCTGAATGAGCCGTCCAGGGCCCTCGGCTTGGGTGGGAGAGAGGGCAGCACGCAGGATGCCAGGCTGGGTGGGCGCCAGGTTGGATGGGGGCCAGGCTTGGTTCTGCTCGGTAGAAAAGACGGGAGGAGTGTGCGGGTGAGTCATTGCTACCCGGCTCCTTCGCCACCGCTCAGAGAACCCAAGCCAGGCCGACCGGAGAGGCCTGCCCACTGCTGCGGCGCGCGGCGGGAGGACGGGGAATGTGACCAGCTGACCAGGGAGGAGGCCGGCAGGAAGTGAGGCCACCCGGGCGCCTCCACCCGGTTCCGGGGTGGGGGGTCCCAGGCCGCGCAGCCCCCCTTCCTCCTTCCCTATTTCGGTTGGCAGCTGCGTGGTGACGTCAGCAGCCGTTTGGGGCAGTTGCCATGGAGACAGAGGCTGGCTCTGACCGACCCTCTCTTTCCTCGCTGCCGCCCCTTCTCTGGGTTATTTTTAGCATCTGTTTACCTTGGTCAGGGGTGGCCCAGAGCCTGGGTGGGAGGGAACCGGGGACTCCCTGAGAGGACTGGCCTGGCATATTCGCAGTGAGCCAAGGAGACCGAGTAGCTGCACCTTCTGCCCCACACTAGTGTGCCAGTCTTGGCGCCTCAGAGTACTGGTCTGGAAACTGAGGTCTTGCGGGCTGAGCTGGCTGTGCTCAAGTCCCCGTAACTTTTAGAAGGCGGGACTTGGTTCTTTGCCATGTCAACGGACTATAAGGATGACATGCTGACATGCGCTTAGGGACCCCAGCCTCTTATCAGCCAGCCTCAATCTCTTATCAGCCAGCCTCTGTGGGGTGTGGTAGCCCAGGCCTGTAATTCTAGCACTCTGGGGGAGGCTGAGGCAGAAGAGTGCAAAGATCCAGCCCAGCCTTGGCAATTTAACAATTTAGAGAGACCCTGCCTCAAAATAAAAAATAAAGAGCTAGGCTGGGCATGATGCCACATCCCTATAATTTCAGCACTCAGGAGGCCAAGATGGTACAATTGCCATGAGTTCGAGGCCACTCTGATTTATGTGTGAGTTGAAAGTCTGCATGAACAACATCGTGAGACCTTGTCTCAAAAATAAATATACAAAGAAAGGGCTAGGGATATAGTTCACTTGAAAACCCTCTCCCAAAAAAAGCTTCCCTTAGTTGAAAGGATTCAGCCTTTTCCATTCACTCCAAGAAGGGGAGAGCTTGAGAGCTTGTCCATCTACACACACACACACACACACACACACACCAGCTGAGCCAACAGCTACACATGCTGGTGTCTGTAGGACTAGGAGATAGGTGGCAGCAGAACCACAGACAAAGAAAGAAAATCAATGGGAAATCCACATACTCTGAGCCCAGAGACACAGGGAACTCTGGCCTGCCCCATCCCTAGAGCACAGAATTGCACTTGCTGATGATATCCGACATAATTAGCAAGTGAGGAAAGGCAGACTCTCAGGTAGGCAGAGGAACCTGGGCAGACACAGACTTGAAATCTACCCCCGGGACACATCAGGATTCTGTTCCTGTGTCCAGACAGTCCAGCCTCTCGCCTCAGCTCCCTCCCCATTTCATTTCCTGGGAACCCAGGCCTTGGTGGAGGGCTAGAGGTCGGAGCAAGCCCAGCAGACAGGCCCTGGCCCCCACACAGTTCAGTGTGGCGAGGACAAAGACCCTAAAGGAGAACTGATGGCTGAGTTATGTGGCCTGGGGGATAAGAGAGAGGAAGCTTGAGAGACACCGAGAAGGGGAACCGATCGAGTGCAGGTTTCTTGGAGGAAGAAGCTGGAGGGTCACACTTGGAGGACAGAGAGTTGGTTCATCCGGGGAAGAGAGTATAGGGCTAGTGAGAGGTGCTGAAGATCCTTGCACGGTGTGAGTGGTATTTCAGTTGTTGAAAAGGGGAGGGAAGGTACAGGCCCCGAAGAGCCCTGTGAGGCAGAGTTGCTTGGGGCAGAGGGTGGATGTGAACGTCTCACAAGAATCCAAATAGAGGGACATTAAAGATTTACAGTCCTGGGCTAGAGATGTAGTTCAGTGATAGAGTGCTTGCCTAACAAATACAGAGCCCTGGGTTCAATCCCTAGGGCTGCAAAATAAATAAAGTAATTAATTAAATGCTATGGTTTAAAAAAGAAAAGGTTTACAGACCCATTGGGTGTGGTGCTGCATACCTGTAATTCCAGCACTCAGGAGGCTGAGGCAGAATGACCTGTGAAAGGTGGGAGGTCAGCTTGAGCTACATAGAGAGTTCAAGGCCAATGTCAACTACATAGTGAGCCCTGGCTCAAAAAGAAAAAGGTTTATCATCCTGGGGTGAGAGTTGACTTTGAATTCTGGCTCTGCCACTTACCAGGTGTGTAATCTCAAGATGATTAATAACAATTAGTATCTGTTGTGTGAAATTGTGTGTACCCCAGCTTCCCTATCCCGCATACAATTCTTCCTTCCTCAAATACTCTTTATAGAGGGAAGTATCTCACCAAATACATGTAATGTGTAGTATTTATAAATATTTTTATATGTTTACAGTATTTATATACACATGTATTTTTTTGGAGACAGGATCTTGCTATGTAGTTCAGGATCGCTTTGAGCTTACTATGGAGTCCAAACTGGCCTCAAACTCAGCGATCCTCCTGTCTTGGCCTCCTGAGTGCTAGGATTACAGACAGGCACCATCACCCCCAGTTTACCCTCATTTTATGGGTATCTGAAGCCCAAACAAAGTTATCTTGTCTCAGGCGATAGCTTCAAGTTTCTTGGTTGTAAAGTAGGGTTAACTATATTTAAACTCTTAGAATTATTGCTGGAATTAAATGGAATGGTGTCAAGTACAGTATGTGGCAGAGAAGGCACTTTAAAAAGTACAGCATTTTTTTTTTAAGCACAGCATTTTGGTACTGTCAGGGAAGTAGAATTTCCATATGAAAGTGTTGAAGTTGACAGTGGATCACTGCAGGTTGGAGGGAAAGCAGGGAGCCTGTGAGAAGGCTGCGGTGAGGTTCCGGAGAACCAAAGGTGGAGGTGAGGGCAAATTCCAGGTACATTTAAAAGCTGACCTAGCAGGAATGGGTATCTAATTAGACGTGAGGGAAACTGACCAGGGTGCCCACAACGGTTCCCAGTCTGTCTTGGCCAGTTAAGACTAGGGAGAGAGCTGGGTGTTAGGGAGCACATCTGCATAGGCACTCCGGAAGACTGAGACAGGAGGATCCAAAGTTGGAGTCTACCCTGCGGAACTCAGACTCAGGGAGACTCTGAATTAATAAAAATTAAGGGGAGCTGGGAAGGTAACTCAGTGCAAAGGCCCTGAGTTCAACCCCTGTGCCGAAACGAGGTGGAGACTATAGAGAGCTTTGAGGAGGCAAGTAGTAAATTCGGTTTGGTGACCTCAAACTCAGCGCACCCTGTCACAGCCCGCGGTGCCCTGTCAGTTTGTTGGGAAGCACCGAGCAAACAAATGGCTATGCAAATGGGCCTAGTGCTCACAGAATGGTTTGGGTGAGTGACAGGTAAGGAAGCTGGTAGCATTCAGATGGCACTGAGCTAAGGCCAGTGAACACAGATTGACAGCAAGGAGGCTGAGGCCGACTGGGGACGGAGAAGGGACAGAACCCCCACAGGAAAAGAAAAGGTGCGGCTGGAGACATGGGTGGAAAAGCAAGAGCACGCTGGGTCTTGAAACTCAAGAGAAGGGAGGGCCTTAGGAAGAGGAAGGGAGCCACCAAATCAAAAGCTTTACTGAGATCAAACAGGATAAGAACTCAACAGTAGACATGGGGTTGATTCAGCAACAGGCGGTCACTGGTGACCCGGCCTGGACCAATCAGGGGAGCGGCGAGTGCAGGAGGCCACCAGAATGGGAAGAGGAGAGCTGGGTGTGGTGAGGAAATGGAGAATGGAGGTAGACCACTCTTCCCGAAACCTAGCTCAGAAGTGAGGGGAGAGCTGTGAGTGCTGTCAGAGGCACAGCATTTGAGAGGCTAAGACAGGAGGATCACTATGACTTAAAGCCAGCCTGGTATACATAATGAGTGAGTTTGAGGTTGGCCTAACTACTAAGACTTGTCAAAAAAAGAAAAGAGATAGGGTAAAGAATGTGGGTAGATGGGGCAAAGCATAGGGCTTACGGCAGAGTTTGTTTTTTGTTTTTTGTGGTTTTTTTTGTAGTTATTTATTTACTGTGTGTGTGTGTGTGTGTGTGTGTGTGTGTGTGTATGTGTGTGGTGCTGGGGAACAAACCCAAAGGCCTGAAGCATGTTGAGCACACATTCTGCCACTGAGCTATACATTCCCTACAGCTTTTTTTTTTTTTTTTTGAGACAGGTTCTTGCTTTGTAGTTCAGGCTGGCCCTGGGCTCAGCCTCAAACTCACATCACAGCAATCCTCCTGCCTCTGCCTCCCGAGTGCTAGGATTACAGCCACCACGCCCGGCACTGTGGTATAGGGTACTGATTGCTGCTGGGTGTGAGTTTCCACACCCAGTATGGTATCTGTTTAACCAGGGATCGAACCCAGGTCCTTGAGCTTGCAAGACAGACGCCAGAACCACTGAGCCAAATCCCCGGCCCCATCCTATAGCTATTTATTTAAACACAACTTCATGTTGAAATATGTGCAGGGCTGGGGATGTAGTTCAGTGGTGCTGCACCTGCTTGGCAAGTGCAAGGTCTCAAGTTGGATCCCCAGTACCACACACACAAAAAGAAATATATACAGAAAATAACCAGGTGTAGTGATGTATCCTTGCCGCATACTAGCTACTCAGGAGGGTGAGGTGGGAGGTTTCTTTGAGTCCAGGAATCCAAGACTAGCCGGGACAACATACTGAGACTCCATCCCCCCCTCCAAAATGTACATATACAATGCACACATATACATAAAGCATATATTTACTGAGTGTACAGCTTGAAAATATTTTTGCAACAGAACATATCTATGCAGGGTCAGGAAACAGAACACAGGGTAGGAAATATAACATTGTCAGCACTTTGGAAGACCCTTTGTGCCCACTTCAAAACACAACATCCCAAAGCAAACTACTAGTCTGACTTTTATTGCCATAGATTACGTTGGTTTACTTTTGAAGTTTATTATCAAGGATATCATACCTATGCTGTCTTGTATCTTGCTTCTATCAGTCAATGTTATGTCTATAAGATACTTTTATAATAGCCAGGCACAGTGACTCATGCCTGTAATCCCAGCACTTGGGAGGCAGAGGCAGAACTGCTGTAAGTTCGAGGGTATCCTGGCTGCATAGTGAGTTGAGAGCCAGCTTGAACTAGAAAATGAGACTTTGTCTCAAAAAACTGAAAGAGAGAGAGAAAGAGAGAAACTTCCATATGTTTTATGTAGTTGCCTATTTTTCCTTTTTTTTGTTGTCGTACCGGTGATCAAACAAATGACCTTGTACTTGCAAGGCATGCACAGTGCCACTGAGCCAAGTCCCTGGCTCTATTTTTCATTCTCTTTGCTTTATAATAATTATGTTATTTATTGATGGGACATTTGGAGAGTCATTTTAATTATTTGTGTGTGTGACAATAACAAGCTTGTTGGTGATTTGTGGATCAAATCTGAAACACCTATCTTCTGTGGGACAGGAGAGAGACTAAGGTCATACAGAAGGATTTATCAGGTGGGAAAAGATGGCCTGGCTAAGGTGGAGAATATTTCTGTGGTTCTGGTCAGACTGCTATGTCAAGACCTTTGGCCAACAGGCTATGTGCCGGCGCAGTGAAGACAGTGAGTTGGGTGGCAGGATTGGTTGCTGCCAGGCAGTGGAGCCATAAGTGCTGGAGACATAAGAAACAGGCAAGTGATGATGGAAAAGTGGCTGCAGATCCAAGCTGGGAGGAGGATATGTGAGGAAGGCAGGAAAGAGAAGGTAGGAGGCAGCAGGCAGAGAGAAAGAAAGCAGAGGCTAA
Organism: Petromus typicus; assembly: GCA_004026965.1. Lineage (NCBI taxonomy): Eukaryota > Metazoa > Chordata > Mammalia > Rodentia > Petromuridae > Petromus > Petromus typicus. Next base: position 184,620 of record PVIR01000250.1, read on the forward strand.
CTGTGAGCTCCATGCAGGGTGATGTCTGTGAAAATTCTGGGCTGTATTTCCAATCACTGGTGCATCAGTGAATAGCTGAGTAAATGAACTGCTCAGGTAGAAGGCCAAGGGAGGAGAGGGTACGATAGAGGTTGTACAGAATGTCAAGACTTAGCAAAGGGGCATTCCAGGGCAGGTGATAAGATTGTGGTGTTCCCCGTGGGGATGGTTAGGGGGAGCAGAGAGGCTACTGTTGGGGGGCAATACGTGAAAATGAACAGGTCACCAATGGGGACATGATACCCAGTCTTCAGGGAGGTAGGGAAGGATAACATAACTTGTTGGTAGGTTTATTGCAAATGGCCCCTCCCTGGGTTGGAAGGTAGCTATGCTCACCATTATTCCACCAATGCTGTACCCGACCCTGGGTTGGGAAAAAAGAAAACAGTGTGGCGACATTGGTCCTCAAGGAGCAGAATTGTTTCTGGAGTGAAGGAGTATCCAGCCCATTCAAGGTCCAGAGATACAAGAGGCAGAAAACAGCATGAAAGAAATTCAGGGCCTGAGGCGCCCATGTGAGTTTGGGGCTAGAAAAGTACAGGTCTCATTCCTAGGAAGAAGCTTCCACTAGAGAGGAGGCCCTGGCCAGAGACTTGATTATTTCCCCTGGGCCTGGGAGGACAGGGAGTACCCAGACCAAGCACCTCTTCTATGGGTATAAAAGGGGTGATGCAGGGGGCTGTGGGATTCTCTCTCTGCCCTTTGGTCTTTGGATCTTGGGGCAGCGACTCGTTTATGGGGATTGACTAGTCCCACACTTTCAGCCCCTCGTTGGTAGCTTCTCAGACCCACTCATGCTCAGCATTCTACTCTCTCCGCCCCATTGGTACAATTCCTCCATTCACGATCCCCGGGCTCCTACTCTCCAAACGTGGTACACTTAGAACCCTGATCCTTAGCCCTCTGTATGTTCAACTTCTCTCCGCACTCAACAGCTCCTCTTAGGAGTTTGCTGCTCTGTGTCCTCCATTCTATCCTGCCGCATTCATCCTGACCCCAGCCCGTCCTGCCCCCCTCCCGGAGGGGAACTGCTAGTCACCCCTCCCTGGAAGGCAGATGGGCCAAGGCCTGGTGCCCCCCTAGTCCAGCCCGTCCCGCCCCATCCCGGGCTGAGTCAGGAGGCAGGAACTGGGCGGGGGGGAGGCGCTAAGCGGAGCTGAAGCCCGAGCCAGAGCGGCTGGGCACGAGCGCGGAGGAGCCCAGCGGGCCGGCACCAAGTGGCCCCGGGCCGGTGGGGACGTGGGGACGTGGGGACGTGGGGACGTGGGGCGGGGGTGGGGGGAGCGAGGCTCAGGCGGTCCCGGACTTACCATGGACGCGAAAAAGAGAGGTAAGACCCGGGGTGGGACTCTGAAGGCTCCAGGGCTGGCCACGGGTGAAGGCTGGATTCTGCGTTTCGCCAGGGCGGGGTGGGGGGGGTCTTCCGAGAGTAGGGGTGAAGGCCTGCGTGCGCTTGTGACTCAGTTTCCACGTCGGAGCCCCGTGAAGGGGGAAGGGGGGAGGAGCTCTTCTGGTCACTGACCCCCACTCTGGGAATCCCCGGCGGCCAGTCCGGAGGGCTCTGGCGTCGTGGCGCCTGCGAGCAGATGGGAATCTAGCGAGCAGTTTAGGCTGGAGGCGTGGGTGAGGGTCTCGGGAACGCAGCCCGCCCAGGCCGGGCCAGTCCAGCAACATTGCGGGCCGGCGCTCGCCCCGCCCCGCTCCGTGACCTCTGGCGGCCTCCCGGGGTGGGGGACCCTGGCTCCTGGTCCTCTTGGAGGGGGGCTGTCTGGGGCAGGGCTGGGAAAGCCGCCCCGCCCCCGGGTAAACAGGCTCTTCCGCACATTCTTCCCGCGCCCCGCCTCTTTCCTGCCCCTTCCCAGCCGGAGGGGGTCCCTGCACGACCCCCCTTTCCTGCTCCGCAGCAGGCGGAGCCCGCACCTCGGCAGGAAGTAGGGCTTAGCCGAGGCCACGCCGAGTCGGAGGCCGAGTCCGAGGCCGAGTCCTCCGCGGCTGCCCTGTCATTACCGCCGGGCCCATCGGGGACTGAGGGTAGCCAGGCCGGAGCCCTCTGGGGCATCTGTGCATGGTGACCAGGAAGGACCAGCTCTAGTCCTAGAATCCTAGTTTGGGGAAGGGACTTCAGGGACCGACCAGAGCTGGACACCTTCTCCCTCACCCCCAGGGAGCCCCGCGCGGACTCATTCCATGATGTCCCTGTCTGTGCGGCCACAGCGCCGCCTGCTCAGTGCCAAGGTCAGTAGGAGCCATTCCTTCGCAGGCGTCCTCGGCAGCCACAAGCGAGGACCCAGGTATGCAGTGGACGGGTAGGGTGGGGGTTATTGGTGTCAAGGGAGTTGGAGTCCGGACTGGGTGTGTAGGAAGGCTTTAGGAGGCTGCTGTCGTCCGTCTGAGGAGCAGCTTCTTCCTCAGGAGCTTCCCAGTGTTCAGCCCGCCACCACCAGGGCCCCCACGGAAGGCCCCAGCGCTGTCCCGGGTGTCCAGGATGTTTGCTGTGGCCCATCCAGCCTCGAAGGTGCCGCAGCCGGAGCGGCTGGACTTGGTGTATACTGCCCTGAAGCGGGGCCTGACGTAAGTAAGCAACTCTTCCCCACCTCTTGTCCTGAATCCTTGTAGAGACCTCCCCCGGCCTGGCCCCCCTCTGCTTATTGCTGGTATCCTGAGCAGCTTGAGTCCGAAAGATGAGGTGGCTTGTCCCCTCTTTTTCCCAGGGCATACTTGGAAGTGCACCAGCAGGAGCAAGAGAAGCTCCAGGGGCAGATAAAGGAGTCAAAGAGGAATTCTCGGCTGGTGAGTGATGTTAGGGATGCTGGTGGCTAATCCCCTTAGTCTGTGTGCTGTGGAGGGCGAGGCAGGGCCATCCCTGTGTGAAATCCGGGTTATTTTCTGGAATTACTAAGTCTAGGTATGAGTATAAAAAGATTTGTCAGGAAAGGTTGATAGGGTTTCGACCTCCAACTTTGCTCTGTGCTGTCTGCTTGAAATCCTTCTGTTCACAAGAGCTTCCAGTGGGAGAGGTGAGACCTTTGCAGAGAGAACAGCAGGAGAGTATGTTGTGTAATGTATTAAAGAGAGGCCCAGGGTTTTTCTTAGGGAGGAGGTCAGGGCTTGCCAAAGGATAGAACACTCCTGCCGGATGTGGAAGGGTAGGTGTGGGTGGGCCAGGGTCCTCGGACGTCTCATCTCCCTCATCTTCCTTGTAGGGCTTCCTGTATGACTTGGACAAGGTGAGTGTATATAGAACAGTATTAGGAAAGGTTGGTCATGGGGAAGGGAAAAGGCCTTGGTCCTCAGACCCCTCCTGACCCACCTCTCCCCCAGCAAGTCAAGTCCATCGAACGCTTCCTACGACGACTGGAATTCCATGCCAGCAAGGTACTTTGTGCACCATGCATGCAGAGCAATGGGGTAGGGTACCATAGGGAGATTGGGGTGGGGGTGTTTGCTAGTCCCTGAATGAGCAACCCCAGTGCTGAGTCATAGTTCCCCTATTACTGCTGCATTCACCTTCGTAGATCGATGAGCTGTATGAAGCATACTGTGTCCAGCGGCGTCTTCGAGATGGTGCTTACAATATGGTCCGTGCCTATAGCACAGGGTCTCAAGGGAGCCGAGAGGCCCGGGACAGCCTGGCTGAGGCCACTCGGAGTCATCGAGAGTACACAGAGGTGAGGAATGAATCCTATTGGCAGAGGCACAGCCCTTGTGACAGGGCTGACAAGACTTTTTTCTTCACTCTCTCCTTCCCTGCTTCTCCCTCGCAGAGCATGTGCCTGCTGGAGAGTGAGCTGGAGGCACAGCTGGGTGAATTTCATGTGCGGATGAAAGGTACTGAGTCGTGGGGGAGGGAGTGTGGTCAGGCCCTGCCCACATCACTCATCTACTTCTCGCACTGTAGGACTGGCTGGCTTCGCCAGGCTGTGCGTGGGTGATCAGTATGAGGTATGAGGATGTGCAGGGGAGGGTTGGGGTAAAAGGATCAAAAGCCTGAGGACTCCCTCATCCTGTCTATTTCCCCAGATCTACATGAAATATGGCCGTCAGCGCTGGAAATTACGGGGCCGCATTGAGGGAAGTGGGAAGCAGGTGTGGGACAGTGAAGAGACTGTCTTTCTCCCTCTGCTCATGGAATTCCTGTCCATCAAGGTAACTTTTCTGCCCAGGTCCACAGCACAGCTCAGTCCTCTGAACTCCATAACCTCATGTACCCATTTGGACTTTCCTGCCTCTGAGATCCTTACTCCTGTGACCCTCCCTCGTGACTCTGTGCCTCTGTGAATGTGTGTGGCTCTGTGACTTTTATGACCTTGGATTTCTTCATGATCTCTGTGGCCTTGAGAACAATCTTTAGACTCTTGACCCTGTAACCTGTCCATGATCTTCTAACCTGGTGAATATTTGATCCTCTCAGACCCTATAAGGCTGTGGACTCTTAAGATCGGTGACTTTACCAGTATGGACCTCTATAAACCCCTTACTCTCTGATTGCTTCAAGCTTCCGTGGCCTCATGAATCTAAGAACTCCCATCTTCATGACCTTCCAGTAGCCTTTTGACCTTATGACCATCTTACAACTTCTGTGCAAATCCAGACTTCTGATCACCAGCAACATGGCCCTTGTACTCATGTGACCCCCACCATGTACTCTTGGCTGTAGGTAACAGAACTGAAGGGTCTGGCCAACCATGTAGTTGTGGGCAGCGTATCCTGTGAGACCAAGGACTTGTTCACCGCCCTGCCCCAGGTTGTGGCTGTTGATATCAATGATCTTGGCACCATCAAGCTCAGCCTAGAAGTTACATGGAGGTTGGTTGGGCAGAAGGGGTTAAGGGCAGGAGCAGGAGGGTTGTGGATGCTAACAAGAGACTTTTCCCTCCCCAGCCCCTTTGACAAGGATGACCAGCCCTCTGCCACTTCTACTGTCAACAAAGCCTCCACTGTCACCAAACGCTTCTCCACCTATAGCCAGAGCCCACCAGACACACCCTCACTTAGGGAGCAGGCGTTTTATGTGAGTCACAGTCCAGACCCAGGCCTCACTATCTCCCAAAGGATTTTTAGGGATTATTTTGAAATGCTCTTCTCTCCCTCTCAGAACATGCTAAGGCGGCAGGAGGAGCTGGAGAATGGGACGGCATGGTCCCTGTCATCCGAATCTTCAGATGACTCATCCAGTCCACAACTCTCAGGGTCTGCCCGACATTCATCAACACCCAGACCCCTAGTGCAGCAGCCCGAGCCGCTTCCGATCCAAGTTGCCTTCTGCAGGACTGAAACTCCTAGCTCTGGGCCCATGGATGAGCAGGGGGCCGTGGCCCCAACCCTAGCCAATGGGCATGCTCCCTACAGCCGGACTCTCAGCCATATCAGTGAGGCTAGTGTGGACGCCGCTTTGGCTGAGGCTCCAATGGAAGCTGTGGGCTCAGAAAGCCGGGCCCAGGGTCATGGCCCACCTAAACACCCAGATCCCACCAATGGAGAGCACACTAGTCATGTTCCCCTTACCCCAGACAGGGACTGTTCTGCTACAAGCTCCACCCTTAGCACATCCAGTCCTGCCTGCACATCTGCAGATCCTGTGCCATCTGCACATCTGGACTTGGTTCATAAAGCCACAGATTCTGGCCCTTCTGAGCTACCAAGCTCCACCCACACTACTACAGGCTCCACCTGTAGTGCCATAAATCCTGTCCACAGTGCTCTAACCCCCACTTGTACTACTACAGGTTCTGCCCATAAGCTCATGGATTCCACTTTCACCACTACAGGCCCTCTCCCCAGTAATACAGGCCCACCCCAGACTATCATTATCCCTACCCACACTACTCCAAGTGCCATTCATACCACTATAAGTCCCATTCATATTACTCCAAGTGCCAACCACAGTATTGAAAGTCCAGCTCACCCTACTGTGACCCCTACCCACCCTATTATCCCAAGCACTATCTCCACCTGCCCTACCCCAAGCTCTACCTACACTACCCCCAGCCCCACCTGTACAGTCTCAAATTCCACCCACAGTACTCCAAGCCCTACACAAAACACAAGTTCCATCCATACTACTTTAAGCCCTGCTCCTTCAACAACGAGCCTCACCCACAAAGCCAAGATAGCAACTCATACCACTGCTACAAGTCCTACCCTCAATGCCACAGGCCCTAACCAGACCACTACAAATCCTACCCTCAATGCTATAGGCCCCATCCAGACCACTACAAGCTCCACCCTTACAGACCTTGCTGTCCTCCCGGGCTCTTCTGCAGGACCCAACCTCCCAGGCACAGACCCTCTACCCTGTAGTCACACAGCCTCCACTCCCTATACTCAGGCAGATCCTTTAACCCCCAGCACATTGCACCCAAGCCCTGGCTGTTCTGATTGGAAACCCCTCACGAGTCCTGTCCCAGATCCCCCAGAACCTATTATTCAGTGCCTAAGCCCTCCTTCACCCTTAGTCCCTGAAGCCCAGCATTCAGAACGTAGCCTGGCCATCATTGCTCAAGCTCCAGTCATAGAAGCAGCTGGACAGGCTGGGAGCAAGAGGCTGGAGGATGCCCTGGGGGCCTTAATGGCTGCCCTGGATGATTACCGAGGCCAGTTTCCTGAGCTGCAAGGCCTGGAGCAGGAGGTGACTCGGCTGGAGAGTCTGCTTATGGTAAGGAAGGCAGGGCTGGGCTGGAGCAGCACAGGGAAGGGGCCAGGCTGTGGGAGTAGCTCTGAACTCCTTCCAAACCTCAGCAGAAACAAGGCCTGACTCGCAGCCGGGCCTCCAGTCTCAGCATCACTGTGGAGCATGCCCTGGAGAGCTTTAGCTTCCTCAATGAAGATGAAAGTGAAGACCACGAAGGTCCTGGGGACAGGTGAGAAATCCAAACAAGACACGGGGTAGGCAAGAGGGAAGAAATGGAGGTAGAAGACAGATGAGTTGGGAGAAATACAAGACGGGAACAGGTGAGGTGAGGCCAGACGGAGCACATGCGGACAGATTGTGCTCGCTCTTCCCGCAAGTACCTTGTGTGTCCTTGATGCCTACGTCTCCAACTTCATCTGTTTCCAGAGCTTCTGGCTGCCCTACTCCTCATCTCTGCAATGTTTGCCTCCCCCACAGATCCCCAACTACTAGTGAGCCATCTGCCCCTCTTCTTTCACTTGGCCTCATCTTGGACCTGCCCTGTGAAGCAGCTCTCTCCATGCCTCCCCGTGCACCCTGCATCCCCCAGCATCGGCCCCCTCTGTCTCGACCCCGACTCCTCCGAAGGCACCAGTCCCTCAGCTGTCAGTCCCGGAGTGGCCTTTACCAATTTCCACTTGAAAATCGTCCCCGGCCCCTTCTCCCTTTGCCGTTTCCCAGGTCAAGGCCCCATGCCTTGCATCCCTTGCTGTCCATATCTCGCAGACCATCCCGCTTGCTATCCTACTCACGCCCATCCAAGTCCCGGGAGCCCCTGCGGTCCTAGCTGGAGGTGGCCTTGGGCAGGCTGACCAAAGACCCCTGCTACTCCCTTCTGATCATGTACCCTTTACCTTCTTGAAAGTCTCTGTGAACTTACCTATTGTCTATTGTTCGTGCATTGTCTGTTCTTCTATCCTGAGATGGGCAGAACTTAATAAAAAATCAATGCTGTGGATTAGATGGTGATGTGTGCTCTTGGGGTGGTTGATCCTGTTTTTTTCCCCAGGCCCCCAAGCAGCTTGGAGGGTGGGGCTGAGGACAGCATAGACCCACTCAGTGGCCACCCCCTCAGCACAGGGTGCCCACCTCTGGATGCAGCCTTGGTCCAGCACTTGTACCACTGCAGTCGCCTCCTACTGGTGAGGTTAATGCCCTGCCCTGCCCTGCCCTGCCCTCCAACCTCCCTTCCCTTCTCTTTGCCCTAAGGAACTGTGTACTCCAGTGCTGGCCCTCTGTACTCCTCTGAATTACACACCGCCAGTGCCCCAGGAACCTGGCAGCTCTTGCTAAATGGAATAACTCCCATAAGACTCTGCCACTGCATGCTGGAACTTGTGGTCCCTGGGCTCCACCCTTCCCAACCCATTCTTGAGGTCTGAGCTCCTTGGCCACCCCTCTTTTCCAGAAACTGGGCACATTTGGGCCCTTGCGCTGTCAGGAGGCGTGGGCCCTGGAGCGGCTACTGCGGGAAGCCCGAGTATTTGAGGCAGTGTGTGAGCTCAGCAGAGTATGGGAGATCCCTGCCACTTCTGCCCAGGAAGGTAAAGGGACCTTTGGGCTCTGGCTCTGTATGTACCCCAGAGCTCTTACTTGCATCGCCCTACGCCCTTTATGTACCTGTCTCCCCCCATCCACCTACTCTTTCTGTTGTTTTCCCGCATCCTTTCACAGTGGTGCAGTTCTCAGCCTCTAAGCCTGGCTTCCTGATCTTCTGGGACAAGTGCACAGAGGGACTCAGCCCCTTCATCTGCCCTGTGGAGCAGGTGCTACTCACCTTCTGCAACCAGTACGGTGCCCGTCTCTCCATGCGCCAGTCCGGCTTGGCCGAGGCTGGTAAGTGAGCTGCCTACCTGCCCCTTCTGTCTTTTCTTGTCTTCCTGTGACAGTAACCCCAGAGAAGTCAGGTCGGCCTTCAGACATACAAGCTGTGGGCAGTAGTGAAAAAGAGTGAAGGCCAAGGCCCAAGTCAAGTGTGAAAAAGGAATCCCTGACACAAGCATGGAATTGGGTTACGTTCTCTTTCTTCCAAATGCTTGGGTCCCACTCATGTGATGCTACCTCCCACAGTTTGTGTGAAATTCTTGGAGGACGCCTTGGGGAAGAAGCTGCCCAGAAGGCCCCAGCCAGGTCCTGGGGAGCAGCTCACCGTCTTTCAGTTCTGGAGTTACGTGGAAGCCTTGGACAGCACCTCCATGGAGGCCCATGTGACTGAGACTGCTGAGGAGGGTGAGGCAGAGGCCTGGTCACAAAGTGGTCAAATCTTGTGGGTGGGTCCAACGGTGTGGCTGAATGAGGACAAGAGCTCCAGAGAATCCTTGCTGTGCTGCGTTTTTCCAACACCTCATTCCTTTCAGTGTTACTGGTACGGAACCTGAACTCTGATGATCAGGCTATTGTGCTGAAGGCTCTGAGGTTGGCACCTGAGGGACGGCTGCGAAAGGATGGACTTCGGGCCCTGAGCTCCCTGCTTGTGCACGGCAATAACAAGGTCATGGCTGCTGTCAGCACCCAGCTCCGGAGCCTTTCGCTAGGCCCTGCCTTTCGGGAGAGGGTAAGAGGACACAGCTCCTTTGATGGGGAGGGCTGGGGTATGGGCTCTCAGTGTCTGGCTAAGTCTGCTCTTCTACCCTTGCCCAGGCCCTCCTGTGCTTCCTGGATCAGCTCGAGGATGAGGATGTGCATACTCGTGTGTCTGGCTGCCTGGCCCTGGGCTGCATCAAGGTGACCATGCCAACCTACCGGCCCTTTCTCTATACTCCCAGCACCCCACCTCCCGGGCACTACCCACTGCTACATTGAGCCCAGTTCAGTGTTCTCTTCCCTGCTAGGCTCCCGAAGCCATTGAGCCCCTGGTGTACCTGTGCCAGACAGACACAGAAGCTGTGAGGGAAGCTGCCCGGCAGAGCCTACAGCAGTGCGGTAAGGCTGGAGTGTGGGAGATGCAGGTCAAGGAGACTCTGGGACATCTTGGCAAGAGGCGGCTGGGTAGAAGGGCCACTTCTGATCCCTTTTTACCTGTTACAGGAGAAGAAGGACAGTCCGCCCATCGACGACTGGAAGAGTCACTGGATGCCCTGCCCCGCATCTTTGGGCCTGGCAGCATGGCCAGCACAGCATTTTAAACTGTCCACGTGCTGGCTCCCAGGGCCCTCGCCCCCACTTTCAGAGCTCACCAGTCACTGGCAGGGAGGGTGAGGGCTGGCTCCAGAACCCCTTCCCACAAATTCCTATCAATGAAAATCTAATATATTCTGTTCCCCTGGGGTTGATAGAGTCAGTGCCTGCAGTCAAGTGCCTCCCAGGCTCTGCTCAGCACATCCCTTGCCACAAACAGTGTCCGGGGCCTGGCCACCTCGCCTCTGCCTCGCCACATCCCCTGGTTTTGTATTTTATTTACAGAGTTTTACAGAAAATAAAAACAAAATGGCTTTCCTACACGGCCTGCTGCACTCGTGACCCTCTGCTCTAAAACTCTCTTATGTGCTCTCCCCTACACTGGTGTGTCTCTGCTTCAGTGACAAGTACCTGTGCCTCTGCCCTGGAAATCCTGAGGGAAGGGCACAGAGGCTGGACTGGGGTTGGGAAGGAAAGCAGGGCAAGGGAGTGGGGAGTATTGCTCAAGAGACTCAGTCTGAAGCTAGGCCTGGGAACTATGGGTCCCTGAAGGAGCTGTCTGTGGAGCTGGCCCAGAGAAGGCCCAAAGGGTGCCAGTAGTGGGAACTGCTGAGGCCAATGGGCAAAGAGGAAACAGAACTTGGCACAGTGTGGCTGGGCTTCTGGCCACAAGGGGGCAGTAGTACCTCACGAGCAGAGGCCAGGTTTCTGGGTGTTCCTTCTGCCCAGGCAGCTTCCTACAGAGACACAGAAGTTGTAGGAGGCTGAGGAGGAGGGAGAGGAGATCTTTGCCTAGAAGAGGAGCAGGGGTGCAGACGGCCAGAGACCGGGACAATAGCACAGCACTTCGGAGGCAGAGGCAGGAGGACTGCTGTTTGAGGCTCAACTGGGCTACGTAGTTCGGGGCCAGCCACTCACAAAGAGAGGACCCTATCTCAAAAATTAATAAAATAAAGAGTCCCGAGGAGTGGGAGTTCTGAGGAGAGGCTAAGGGAAACCCATGTCACAGCTAGAGAAACAGACACCCATCCTTTCCTCCTTTTTTCCTTCAGAATTTCCATTGTCCAGGGACAGTGGAGGCAGTGCATGGCAGCGCCCCTCCATTCCCTGAGCCACTCTCGTGTCCCAGGCCTGTAATGGTAACAACAGCAGTTAAGAGAATGAGCACAGAGGTGTCACGGGGAATGTATCTGTGCCCACACTCCGGAAGACCCAACGAGGTGCCAACAGTCACAAGGTGGGGGTGGGGATGTGACCCAGATCCCTGGGGAGCCCTACCCCTTGTGCTTCAGAGGTTTGGCTGGGCCTCAACCACCTGCTGGGGAAGCCACTTTGAAAAAAACGGGTAACAGGAAGAAGCACAGGAAACACCTGCGTGTGGATGCAGGTGCCTACGCGTGGTGGATGGTGGGGGCAGGCAGACAGCACTCACACACTGCCACAGCTCTGGGCTTCCTTTGTAACTATGAAGGGTCAGACAGTTAAGTTCAGCTTTTTTGGGTGGTCAGTTGGTGTAATGTGGAGTAGATAAGGGTATCGAGAAAGACCAAGCTGATGTCCATAACTGGCCATAACTTTGCCTTCCGGATCCCTTGTAATTCCAGGACCACCAGGATTCTCTAAGGCCTGAAACCCCACAAAAGCCCCAGCGGTAGGGCCGCCCTCAAGTGGTGCATGGGAAGAGAGAAAGCAAACACTGGCTGACGAGGTCCTGGGGAAGTACAGGTGGGGAGAAGGCCAGCAGAAACTCACAGCCCAACCCACAGGACAGGGAGGAGTCTGGGCATAAAACAGAGAAAAACATCATCCCCAAAAACCTCTGCCCTTGTTTTCCAGGGCTGAGAAAGAAGAGAATCCCTCTCTGTCCTCAGGTCCTGAGATTAGAGATGAGTATCAACTTTAGTTGGGGGGTGGGCCTGAGAGTTAAGGTGGGCACTGTGGGCACAGTAAGGTCAGGGCGACAGAGACAGGCCTTGGGCCTTTGCCTTTCAAGACCTTCTGCCTAGAGTGGCATCAATTAACTCCAGGACAGCCACCTGTCCTGCCTCCATCTGTGACTTGAAGTCAGGCTGTTTTCTCCTGTTTGCCCAGGCTCCAGTTGTGAGATGGTAGAAAACAGAGAGAACACATCCTCTCTCCTGCCCTCATACCTTCAACCCCACACATCTCCCCAAGGTTTTTACACAGGCAAAACTGCCCTAACCTCTTCCTACCACCTTCTACCTGCTGTCACACAGGCCAGGGAGACACTTGTTTTTCAAACTCAGAACAACTGACGGCGTGATGCCCTGGGAGTCACAGATACCAGGGCAAAGAACACCTGTGCCCAGATGTCCTGGAGCCTGTGGCTGCCTCAGTGAAGGGGACAGGTGGATGCGGGCTCCCCAGGCCCGTGACACACGGAAAGGTTCCCCATCACTTGAGTCCACAACGATGTCTTGGTCACCATTGTCAGGACTCTGCCCAGAGGAAACTGTTATGCATGGCCTGCAAAAAGGGGGAGGGCGGCCGGGGATATAGCTCAGTGGTTCCGGCGCCTGTCTTGCAAGCGCAAGGACCCGGGTTCGATCCCCGGTAACCACATAACAATACTGGGTGTGGAGACCCACACCCAGCAGCAACCAGTACCACATACCATAGTGCCGGGCGTGGTGGCTCATGCCTGTAATCCCAGCACTCGGGAGGCAGAGGCAGGAGGATTGTGATGTGAGTTTCAGGCTGAGCTCAGGGCCAGCCTGAACCACAAAGCGAGACCCTGTCTCAAAAAAAAAAAAGGGGGGGAGGGCAAGTTAAATTGATCTAGGATAAAATTTATTATGTTGATTGTAGGTGAAAACTGCCTTTCCCTCTGCTCACTTCCAATCTTATTTTTCCTCTTTTTTCTTGTCTCCCACTCTTCTTCCCTATGTATTCAAAGCTGCAGAGAACAACAACAACAAAAAAAAAATTAAAAAAGAAAGAAAAAAGAACATGTTTGTAAAGGCAAAGAAGCAGATGGGCTGGCACGTGGGAAAAGGACTGCTTCTTTGTCTCGCCCACAGAGTGGGGGTGCCTTCCTTGTGTGTTTCTGTGTGGGTACAACTTGCTAAACCCCAGGCATATATCATATTCCCTTTCTTCCTCCATCCTACAGAAAGCCCTGGAGTGTTTGGTTCAGGCCCTTCTTCTCTATGGAAAAGAAGCCTATTGGCTGGACCCAGGTTTTCCGGGCCTGGATGGTAAGTGAGGGCAAGCTTCGAAAGTGCAGAGCCCATGCCTCTTATAAATGAGGGAAGCACAATCTATCCCTGAGATTCTAAGGCCATCACTGGCCCGAAAGAAGAGAGCCTGTGATCAAGTGAAAGCCACTGGAGTGACTTTGATATCAAAGGTCCAATCTCTTCTCCCTGAACTCACCAGACACTCAAGCTATATGGACACTCAGGAAATGACTAACAGCAGCTAACACCAATGTTTCCAGCTATTTCCTCTGAATCTCCTATGACCTCCTCCTCAGATGTCCCCTTGAAAGTCCTATCCTCCTGCAAGAACACATTCCCAGGACTACCTCTGGCCTCCGTTTAAACGTGAAGCTGGGTGCCAGGTATTCACATGCCTCTCACCTCACTTGCAGCATCCAGCACCTGCCAGGATGTCTCCTTGTTTTGTTTTGTTTTTTTCTTTTTGAGACAGGATCTTGTTTCATAGTGCAGGCTGGCCTTAAATTATGTAGCCCAGGTCAGCTTTGAACTTGAGGTGATCCTACTGCCTCTGCCTCCCAAGCACCGAGATTATAGGTATGCACCATCACACCTGGCTTGTTGCCTGGTTTGTTTTTCATTTTTGAGACATTTTGAGACAATTTTTGCTAATTCAATCTGGCAGTGGATTCATTATGTAGCCTAGGCTGATCTTGAACTCATGGTGAACCTCCTGCCTTAGCCTCCCACGTGCTGGGATTATACATGTATGCCACTACACTTGGCTGAATACTGAACATGCTCATTCCAACATGCTCAAAATTAAAAAAAAAAATTTTAAGACAGGGTCTCACTTTGTAGTTTGGGCTGGTTCTGAGCTCACTGTGTAGCCCAAGCAATCCTTGAACTCATGCCAATCTTCCTGCCTCTGCCTCCTGAGTGCTCGGATTATAGGCTCAAGCCACTATGCCCAGCATGCCCACCATGTCCAGCACTATGTTATGTGGTTACTAGGGATCGAATTTAGGACTTTGTACTTGCAAGGCAGGCACTGAAACCACTGAGCTAAATCCTTGGCCCTCAAAATCAAATTTAATATCTTTTCAAAACCTATTTCTTATAGGACTCTTGGGATCACCAACTATCTCAATACCCAAGCCACGCTGCTGAGTAACACCCTTGACTCTTCTCTCTGCCCTGTCACCCTAGTCATCAGAGTCCTTCCAGTGAAATGCACTAAATATTTCTGAAGTTCATCCACTTCTATTTATCCTCATTGGCAGTACTCGCGTTCAGGACATGTCATCCTCACTTGGACAGTAAAGTTGTCCCACTTCTGGTCTTGGTTTGGTTTATTCTTTATGATGCAGTGATTACTAAACAATAAATCTACCATCACAGATCCTCTTTCTCTGTGGGGAAAACCCAGCCTATTTCACCTGGCTCAGACAGCTCTTTGAGTTTATTCACCTCTCTTGCTTCATTTCTAATTTTTCACTTTGTCCTGGACGCTCCCTAAACCACTTGCCAGGCTTGCTCACCTGAGGCCTGGAACCACTCCCACCAAAGTCTGCTGTTGCCATGTTCACGCCAGCTCACCAGACAGCCCGTAGCCTAGTCATCACACATTGTTTTAGAAGTTAGACCTGCTCTTGTGCTGGTATAATAGTCCACCTCATTATAATGGCTTGTTTGTTTATTTATTTACAGTCTTGCTATGTAGCTCACGTTAGCCTCAATAGCAACACTCCTGCCTCAGCCTCTAGAACAGTGGGACTATAGAAATGCACTTCTGCACTTGCATGTTTTTTTAAACCGCTTTATTGGGCCAGAGATTTAGCTCAGTGGTTCAGGCAAGTGCAAGGGTCTGGATTTGATCCAGGTATCCACATACTACAAGGCCTATGGAAACTCACACCCAGCAGCAATCAGAACCACCTACCACAGTGTTGGGCGTGGTGGCTCACACCTATTATAATCCCAGCACTTGGGAGGCGGAGGGAAGAGGATTGCTGTGAGTTCAAGGTTTATCTCAGGGCCAGCCTGAACAGCAGAGGCAAGACCTTGTCTCAAAAAAAAAAAAAAAAAACAAAACCCAAACAGCTTTATTGAGAATCCTTACACCATGTAATTCAACCATGTGAATGTGTACAATTCAACAGTCTCTATTCAGTTGTACAATCTTAGACTTTTATTTTTTGCATGGCTTTTTAATGATAATCTTTTCATCAATCACAAATTTTAGACTATTTTAATCAACTCAAAAAGAAATCCT